>PVJI01008061.1:0-73618 GCA_004026765.1 Micronycteris hirsuta
GAGTCTGTTGAAGGATATCCAACTATTTTATCATCCAAAGAATCATAAGCTCAGCTATTTTCTTTATTTAAACATCCAAACTGATTTTGTATGCCCATGTGCTTTTATTTACCTGTTTGTCAATTTTTCCTTTGGCAAAATAAGCAATTAGACCCCTCTCACAGGGGAAAACAAGTTAAGCCCTATAGAAATAGATGAAATATATAAATGTAGGTCATATTTTAAAAATAATAGTTGCAAAAATAACGTGGGGTAGCCAAACACCCACAGGCCTCACACGGGTCCATGACTACTGAGGACCTATGGCTGATTTCCTTCAATTCTGCTCAGTTCCATTTCTTCATCTGTACAATATCAACCCAGTAGGTCTATGATTAAATCGATAATCATTAGATCTAATGATTAGATCTAGTCTACTCATTAGAAAAACATCAGAAAACTTTCAAAAGAGGGTCATACTACAAAATACTCGACCAGTGGATTTCTCAAAACCTGTCAAGGTGAAAAAGAAAAGAAAGGGAAAAGGAAAGACTGAGAAACTGTCATAGCCAAGAGGAGCCTACAGAAAAATGATGAGTAAATGTAATGTCGTATCCTGGATGGGAACCTGGAAATGAAAATGGGCATTGGATAAAACCTGAGGAAATCTGAATAAAGTCGGGAATTTAGTTAATAACACTGTATTAATATTGGTTCAATAATTGTAACAAATGTACCATACCAATGTAGATGTTCATAGGAGAAACTGGCTACACTATTTCTTAGTTTTTCTGTAAATCTAAAACTGTTCTAAAAAATAAATACTTTTGTAAAAAACCAAGCGAGGAAACATACATAAGAGCACACAGTTGTTGCTTCATGAATGTTCACCTTCTCTCTGGGTGGTGTGGACACATAGACAAACTCGCATCCAGGTCCTTTTGAATCTTTTCCCCTTTCCTAATCCAGCAGAGGGTTCTGGGGAAAATGTGAGCCCTGCCATATTCTCACTTGCTTACCAGGAGTGAGAATGGTTACATTTCGTTTAAGGTTATTTTGGTTATGTCTGTGAGGTAGTTTCTGAGGCATGTAGATTGATTCTTATCATATCCTGTCAGGTTTTTTGGGCCGTAAAACCCCGCCCCCGCCCAAATAACATTACAAACTCTTAAACCAATACAATGTATCAAAAACTCCCGTGTATATTTATTTTGGCTTTTTGAAAGAAACTGTAGTACATTAAAGGTATTTTAAAATTAGGAACAAGATCTATATAAAATATTTATAAGAAATATTTTTTTTGCATAAATACAATGTACAAGCTATTCAAGCGGCTTCATGTGCCTCCAATAGAAAGACTCTCTTTTTTATTTTCTGGTTTGGTTCTTTAGAAAACTATTTCCTCTTACTTTATAATCTCTCTTTGATTGTATCAATAACTCACAATCCAAAGATGAAATAATTAAAGACTTGAATTTTTAGAAGTGAAGATATGAAATGCTAAAATCGTGTTGCTTTTTAAAGTTATGTGATAGATTTGAGTGTATAAATCATGTAAACATTCAAGAAATATTTTACTTTGGTGAGTAAATATCCCAGGCAAAATTCACTATATGATTTGGTCACTATCTTAAATACCTCTAGACTTGATATTTTTATCTGTATATTCTATTTTAAGTTATGATATTAAGGCCCAAAATGCGTCTTCCTAAACCAGGAAAACATTCCAAAGTTTCCCCACATTTTCCTCCATCAAAGAAATTGCACCTAAAATTTAAACCATTTCCTCTTAAACGTTGACTTAGGGAAATGCAGGCACAGTGCCCACCGGAGGCCCACCTAGAGTCCTGCCGTGTTCTGGGGTCCAGATTCCCACCGCAGAGTCTCTGTCGGGCAGTGTGCCTGGGGCCTCAGCCCAGGATGTAAGATTCCTTAGCTCTGTTAACACGTTTGAAAACATTATTCCGATCGGTAGTCTCTAAGTGCCTTCATTTACTCAAGTACAAAATAAACATAATTGAATATTTACTACGACTTAGGGAAGTGTGTATCTTTCAGAACACTGAAATGTTTAAGAGGCTCCAGTGAAAGATTAAAGAATTAAGTGTACAAACCATCTGTCTTAATTTTGATCCAAATGGGTAATATCCCATATGATGTAATATAGCAGATTACATGGCATAATTTGGCATATTGAACAAAATATCTCAAAAAGCACTAGATAGCCCTAAACTGAAGCCCATCACCTTCTCCATTAGTATGTAAGAGTGTTCGGGAGATGATATAGGTAATATTTTACAACTGCCTGTTTTCCTCTAAAGCAAAAATCCCTTCCCTGTTTATTACACTGTTCTTGACCTTCATATAAATGAATAACTCATTCCTTGTTAAAGAAATAAGAGGAAGTGAGCATAAAAGAGAAAAATTAATTAAAATTCCACATCTTGAGACTGAATTTACTACCTATATCTAAGAATTTCCTGTATAACTAGTAACTGTTACTTGGTTACCTTCAGGGAAATCCTCCTTATAGTTAAATAATTCAGTATTATATTCATATAAACCTCTTCCTTTAATGGGTTTAACAATTCTTTGTGTTTAAATTATAGTTATTTATTACATAAATATATTTTGTTCTAATTGCCTAGTAATACTAAAAATGAGGATTGTTGAGGGAATATTGTAACTTGTTATTTTGATATGCTCAATAAGTGAGATCAATAGCAGCATGCTAGAAGAGGTAAAAGATAATCTGCTTTCTGATATAGTATGTCCTTTGTCACTTCAACCATTAACATCTGTGAGCCGCTGTCAGTAATTTCTTTAATGAGATTATTCTGTTTTTCTTTTAGAAATGTAACTGTCAGGCATTTTACATTTGTCCTTACTAATAATTCCCCAGGCCTTTATTAAAGAGATTTACAGATTTCTTAAATCCACAGTCCTGCATCACTCTGATACCGAGTTACAATAAAATAATAAATTAGATTTTATTCTTCCCCTTATCCATACAAATGAGCAAATAAAACGTGTTTACTGGATAAGCTGTCCATAGTCAAAATATATCTTATGGTTTTCTTTTGGAAGCATTTTGGTAGCTATAAATGAGCATCTACTTGACATTGAATAAAATGACCATTTTTAACATTATATATTTTTATAAAATGAGAACATAATTGGAAAAGAAAGAGAACATGCAATGATAGCAAATTAATTAAATATTTTTTCAACAACCACTGTCTTACTTTTAGCGGGTTTCCTTAAGAAAACACGCTAAATCACAAAAGGCTTTTTTCGAATTCCAACTCACTAGAGTAGATTTGTTTAGCAAAGTAGCTTAAGGCATAAGATTTAGAAATATTTTCAAACATCTTCACCATAACTACAAACTAATCAGATGTTCATCATTTAAAATGAAATGCTGTTTCTCCAAAGCCCACAGAAATCACACGGCGGATGACTGGGCTCTCTGAGTCTTCCTCTCTCCCTGTGTTCTTCCCTCTTTCTCTCCATAATGCCGTGTTGTAGTACATCCTTCTCAGCCTCCAGTCAACATTCCAAGCACTGGGATCATGTTTGATATTGTCAGATGGCCTGGAAAATTAAAAACCCAATTAAAGGCTCAGCACGCGGGTCAGCTCTTCTGCATATCAAAAGGCCTCCTCTGGCTATTCTTCTCAAATTGTATCTGTTAACAGCTCACTTTGCAGAAAGTGAAATAGCAGAGCGTTTATGAGTAATAAGTACTTTCCAGCTGATACATTTCAAACATAAACCACTTTCATGGCCCCAGCAAAAAGTACAAGTCATAATCAAATTGTCAATTTTTTCCTGTGAGATGCATAGATCTATTGTAACTGTGATTGTTAAAGAAGGAAATGCATTTTATTCACATGTTGGGGGGGAGAGAAAGATGCACATTTTCTCTACAATTAAAGATTTTTTGTCACTTTTTTACTGCCTTTCCTTTACATTTCTAAATAGTTACTATAATTGATTTTCGGGTTGCATTCATTTTTTTTTTTTTGTAGGAGAATCGTTTATAGTTTTTATGTAGTGGAAGAAATGGTTGGAGTGAATAGCATTTTTGTTTAGCTGGGGTATTAATGTTCACCCAAATGTTTATAATGTGAATGTGCAAAGCACTAAAAGCTTTCGAGCAAAATGCAAATTAGTCGAGCACTCAAATGACATTTTTAGAAGGAGTTTTCATCTGTCAATGTGGCATAATATTAAGTCAAACTAAAGTCACTACTTTAGCTACTGGCCATTTGAAAAAAATTTCATAAGATACCAGGGTTGACAGAAAAGAAAACAAACTACATAAATATTTTTCAACATATTATATTAACCAAGCAGCTGCTACAGGATTTCACAAGAAGTTAGCATATAATGTCTCCCCTTAGAATATATTGTGAGTGTATGCAATGTCAAAAATCTAAATCCCTGGGTTTTGCATAATGCATTACGGTCCACATCTAGACACGAAAGATTTTTCAAAGAAATGTCATGTGATGAAATGGCACATACTTCCTTCAGTTAAAAAAAATAGTAAGAGTGATAATAATACCCAAAGCATTGAGAATTAGTAAAATGAGCACCCAACTGCCACATGTAGTTATATAGCTCAGATTATGCCTCTTGAAATAAACACCAGTGTTTCTAAATGTTTCTGTGTCTATCGGTTAATAATTTAGAGTAAGCACTTAATCTCTATATTGTTCTCAAAACAAGAGCCTACTAGGACCTAAGATAATTGTCCAGGATTATTGAGAATCCAGGACTTATCAAAGGAAAGGGAATTGACAGCCACACAGAAATCCCAACTGAAACCCACTTCCACTGAACCTAGATGTAGCAAATCCAAACTCCCCTGCCGTCTGAGCCCCTTGCAACACCAGGTTGCCTAGAGAGTTGTTGTCATTAAGGGATACGAGCCTGGGCAACGATATTTTTACAATCTGTATTTGGGGGACCCATTGATGCCGTGTATGCTGACATTCTCTTCTGTTCTGTCCACGGAAGCCTTGATGCTTTAATTTCCTTTCCCACAATAGGTACTATTTTTGTTGTGCTTTTCACGATGCTAATAACAAATTTAGAATGGGGTGCTTCCTTTTTCCATAAAAGGGAAAATAAAAGATGGAGGAAAATCTTCAATTATTACTTCAAACCTATTTTTATTGACTTGATTTATTAGAAACTGCTTGATTTTCCTCCTAGTCTTCAATAAATTTTTGAAGATTTTTTTCAGGCTTGGGACAGTGGTTTTTAAAACACAGCAGCCCATCCCACTGTGGTGCCTTTCGTTCCATTAAAAAAAAAAAAAAAGAAAAGAAAAGGCGAAAGATCCTTAACTCCAGAGGCACAAGTGGGCGCCCTGTTAATGACTCAAGCGCCTCACTACACCTTATTCATATTAAAGGACAACATATTGCATATTAATAGATAATTCAAAATAATTACAGGCTTTAATCTTTTCTAAAGAACAGTTTCTTGTCTCTTGAAAGTTTTGTACTTCTTATATAGAAGAAAAAGCAAGCGCTTTTTCAGAGAAACAATGTATAATAATATGTCAGTAAAGATTGAGCAATTTTGAGTAGTGATGGGTGAAAAGGACATTATGTTCTTTTTTCTTGTCATGGTCGGTATTTTTCTGTCAGTCGGCAAAGGCTGCACTCAGCAAGAAGAAGCTAAAGCCCTGCATTGAGAGACGTGAGGGTGACAGCCGCCCTGACAGGTCAGAAGATGACTGCGGAATTAGCCTCACTTTAATTCGCACTAAAATTCACAGCTCCTGACGAGGAAATGGGAAAAAGAAATTTCCTTACACATTTTCTTTTCATTTCATGTGCAGATTATACATATTCTGCTTCCATTAACAAGAAGGAGATTGTACTTTATGCAGCTCTATATTTAAGGGCAAAAGACCAAGAAGATGACAAGAGTGACCTCTCTCTTGTCTTATGATCACTGCCAGTTTGACATGACACTAATTAGACTCCCTTAATCTAAACCCAGTTAGTTCTGCATGCTCACAGCAAAGCCATTGTAAACCCGAGCGTAAATTGCCTTAGGCCTTTGTCTTCGGAAATCCCGCCTTCTTCCTCCCCCCTCGCCCCCATCTTTACATACTCACATGTATACATAGGAAGAACCAGATCTTTCATAATTCTACCCCATTAATCTTAACAAATAAGCTCACGAGTGTCCTCTTAATATTCCTCTTCTGTAAATGTCACGAATTTCCACTGCGTAATACTGTCTGGTATGACTTGCTGGACATGGTGGGAAGTTTCCTTTCATTGTAAAAGCCTTGAAAGGAATAAAGGTCTGAAAAGGGCAAGGGCCATTTTTAAAGTACATGGTGATGCTAGAGCTGTGAAATATGTTTCAGTGTGAATTGAATATACTTCTCCTCAAGAAAAAGAAAGAAAAAGAAGGAATAAAGGAGAAACCGTCTTGACCAGCTGATTAAAAAGGGAGTCAGTTAGTTCAGTGGAAGGTCATACAATATTGGGAGGGGTCTGGAAGAAGAATCAGTAAGTCAACATTCTCTTAAGCACCCCCAGGGAACTCAGAGCACAAAGAAAATATAAGGAAGAAGAACAAAAGGTGAATAAGCTAAGCCTATTTAAGAAATATAACTTTAAATATGCACGGTCATACATAAACCTCTTGAATGAATATGCCGATGTCCAGCCAAACTATTAAATATCATATGAAGTATTATCTGGTGAATTCAGGCAAAGGAAGGAGGCGGCCATACTGGGTGTCTTCCCAAGAAAGGCAGGTATAGTTGGAGGTGCATGCCTGTATTCCAGGGCTCTCCTTGCTTCTTGCAGAACCAGGGATGTGTTTCCCCGATTGGCAAATCCTCAAGGGTGAGGCAGCTGTGTTATAAGGTCACACTAATTCCTTGTGCTAACATACGTACTAAGGAGATGGGGTTGCCATGTCTCTCTGTACTGTGTAAAATATAAATGTGCATTTGAAGGTAGAGTTGGGAAACGGGCTCCTTCCTGTCAGCACTTATGATGTTCTGTGTGCGAGTGACACCCCCTGACATCGTCTGTGCAGCAGGCAGTCGGACCAGAAAGGCTATCCATAGCCTTGACTGTCCTGGGGACCACGCAGATTCTCAGGCCTGTTCCCACATTCATAATAATCTTATGGTCACTTCATAACAGTGTCTACAATGTATAGAACACCCACTCCGCGAAAGAGTCTGAGCTAGGGCTTCATGAGCATTCTCTGATTTTACCCTGACTAGTCTTTCAACAAATGGGTCGTTTTCCAACGTTACAGAGAATGAAACTGGGAATCAAAGAGTGAGTAGCTTGTGTAGGACGAAACATAGTGTGTGGACAGTGCCAGGGTCAAACTCACACGGTCAGTCCTCTTCTGTGCAAATGGAGACATGTGAAAACAGGGATGGATAATGCAATGGGTGGTGATAGGGAGGTGGTTAACCTGAGAGAGCACGGTCACCCTTACGTCCACGGGTCAATTATGTCTGCCGTCTGCACCCTGGACTCTGTCATACCATCTCTGCTTCAGGAGCCTTGCAGGTAGCCCCTCTCTGGCAGCAAAGTTACAACCCCAATAACAGCAACAGGGAAACAATACAGATTTCATTTATTTTCTAACCTGCATCGCCACATGAATACCGTGACCAGGGGAAGAGACAGCAGTGCACACAGCTTAGGTCGGAATCTAAGTTGCCCTCTTACAGTCGTTATTATTTTGTCGTGAGCAAACGCCAGCAGCCTGTGAATTTCAGGCAGCGATGTCGTTCTCTCTCTTGGTCTGTGTAGATTTTCTTGGTTGAATAATGGAAAAGTCACCACTAATGAATATGAAAAGCCTGTAATTTAGTCAAAAACAATGTTGTCCACACTTTTTTCCTGAGTAATTTCTGTTGTTGTTGTTTTTTTAAATCCAGTATAAATGGTAGATAATGTTCCTCTGAATGGGGCCCTTAGGCTTTCTTAGCTGAGGCTTGTTTAGCTTGCCAAGTTTAAATATTTTCCGAACTGATCCCAGAACTGAGAAGCCTTCATCACAGCACAGCATTAAACATGATGGATGTGATACATATTTAATACAATAAAATGGCCATTTATATGCCCATACTAGACACAGGGGAAATCCTCACAGGAAAGATTTCTAAAATCAAAAGGGGCCTATTCTCTAATCGATGTGAGGGGATTTAAGCGGATAACTCCCATTAATGCTAATGGGTGTTACGAGCTTATATCCTCCATGCACCATTGGAAAGATATACTCAGTGCCACTCGAAAGGAAGCTGTTGCACTGATGAAATTCCGTGAGACTATTCTGGGGGAAAGAAAATTCGAGGAAGAGCTAAAATGGTACTGAAGCTGCAGCCAGAGTTTGCTTCACGAAGACGCTGCTCCCCCCGCTCAGAGGGCCTGGATTCAGGATGACTGTCGCCAGGAGAGGCCCTTGTGACTGTGGGTTGTGATGAAGTGTGGTTGCAGCAGTCAGACTCATAAGCTTATTTTATGATGCTTTCAATTCTTATGTGCAATGCTTTGTTAGGTGCTCGGGTATGTTTGGTGAAGTGAATGCTGCTGGAAGTAATTATAACAAGTCTGAATCACATGATAGTATTTGCTTCTTACTCTGGGGAGAGAAATGTAGCCGATGACATAGACTTGGCAACCCCCTACCCGAACCTCCAGGAGAGACAGACCGTTCCTCTGGCTTACTTAACTAAGATGACTTTAGAATCTTTATCTCCAAGGCTAGTCTGCTACAGCTTTTACTGTGCGCTATGTGACAAAATCGAGGGATCATGCCTCTTGTCTGGGTTGATGTCACCCAAAGTGGACTAGTGACTATTGAGCACTTGTAGCTATATTCCCCTTAGATAAGGATACTTAGCAACCACTGAAAGTGGTCCACTTACTAGAAATATAACATCTTCAATTAACACTTCAATGCAGAGAAACTCGTAGTATATTCATGTGTACTATTTTGTAGTGAAAACAATTATTTTTTCCTAAATTTGTGGTGGAGAAAAACTAAAACACCAAGAGACTAGACTGAAAGCTACTCAGAGAATGAGGAGCATGGCCAGTTGCATGACTTCTTTCAGGTATTCTTCTCTCCTGAGCACTCTCGGGGTGTTTCTTCTGGAGCTTTCTCATGGCACTGGTTACACATTGCACTGTGCTTTAATTAACTATGTGCTTGTCTCAGAGGCCCTAAGTCACAAACTCTTGAGGTCAGGACCCATTTCTGATCCACCTCCATGTTGTCAAACTCAAAGTAGGTTCTCAGTAAATGAACAAAAACACTACCACCCATTGGGGCCCACGGTGGCTTTACCGCTCTCGTTTTCGGTGTATGCCCGGTGCTCTATCCCTATGGCATTCTTTCCAGAATACATGTGAATTTCTTTGAGGAAAAAGGGCAGAAGGAATTTGAGAAACATGAGGGTGGCCTTGGAGCCTTCAGAAGAAAGGGACTTGAGCCACCTGCGTCGGCACTGGGCTCTTCCTGGCTGGACGACTCTGCGGAGCCTTTTGTCCTGACGGTGCCCGTGGGCTCCACGCCCCTGGGCCCCATCATTCTTCCTGACTGCAGGAGATCGCAGTGTCCGTCAAAATGCTACCCAACAATATTCTTTCCTCCTGAGTTTTTAACATTACATCTTTTAAAAAGAATACTTTTGGATTGCGCCATACACGTGGTGTTTGAAAAGGGGTATTAGGTCCGAACTGAAAAGAGGCAAATGGCTTCATCACTTCCTTGTGTGTACTTCCTTATAAAAAATGTCCCAGGAGACTTGGTTGAAATGACAATAGCTGAACTCTAGAAATGAAGTGTAAAATAATATAGCTGACTATATAATACTTGAAATCCTGAAACTTAAGGAAAATAGTTAAGTCTCGCAAATGACATAAACCGAGACAACCCCATTTGAACGTGAGCTACTCATAGGCAGAAGCCTGGCCACGTACTGTTCCTGTTACAAAATCTGGCCTTGGGCTGGAAACTCCTCAAATAGTATTTTAATTATCACCAAAACGGCTGATCAATTCAGTTAATTTCATAAATAAAAGTGAGCCAGCCTAGATTTTCAGTGCTAAGTAGGCAAAATAACTGATTCACCTTCTATATGTCCACTTTTTATTCCTTAGTCCTCACATTATACAGTCGCATACATTTTCGTTTACATATTTCTCAAATAAATAAAGTCCTTAAAAATTTGAACAATACCCTTTCAGTTTATCTACACTGTTTTATTTCAGGAGTTGAATAATTTTAAAGACTATCAAATAGTTATAAAATTAACCAGGATAAAAAAAACAGTCAGTTTCATCTTCCACTCCTGAACACTTCTGTTCTACCAAAGTCCTCCACTAACCTTCACAGCTGTCCCAACGAGTGGCTGTAAGTTTGGCATAATAAATAGTTCAGGAACATGCAAGAGAGACATAGAGTTAAAGTGAAAATTAAGCACTTTATTAATAACAAGAATTAATATCCCAACAAAAAATAAAATCAATATGAACTGAGGAAAAATAATGTGCAGACAACACAGACTATCGATTTGGACCAATTGAAGTTAAAGCAGAATATATATTGGGCCTTGAAGTATTTAAATGTCCTGAATTCCACTTAGTGCCACGAGCTGCCAGTGCTGCAGAATTCTAGAATCGCACCCTGCAGTTTGTACTAATTGGTGGGAAATGCAGGCCTGATGTCAAAGACAACTATAATTGTCTGATGAAAATAACTTGCTTTTGACACCAGTGTATGTTGCACCCCATATATCACATCCTCCTTGCATAAGGAGGTGTTGTTTTAAATAGCCAAGGTAATTATAATTGGCTTTAATGTATCTGGAATAACTACATATAAAGAGTGTTATAAGAAAGAAGAGGTTTACAATGACCTAGTAGCATTCATGACAAAATGGTTGCTCGTGGAATTTTTTTTAAAAGCCTAACTAAAAGCATAGGCTCATATTATGCAGGCTTTAGAATGCTGGAGAGCTGCGGTTTAGGGATGATCCTGTTCTGACCATAATGCATTTTGTCATGTGAAGATTGAATGTGGGGGACGTTCACATTTCTCCAACGCGCTGAGCCTCCACCTCAGGACTAGCAATTTTTTTTCTCACATCAATAGACATCTTTTTAAACATTGTATTCATGTCTGTCTCTCTTGACAGCAAATAAAATTTAATAAATAAAATTCTGTGTGATACATGTTAGGTTTATGGAGCAGCCTTGATATAGTATGACATTTTCAAAAATGATTTGTGAAAAACAAATAAATTTACCAAGGCTAATGTGTTACCAGCTCCAAATATATTATCAATGATGCACAGAAGTATAATGACCCAAAAGAGCATTTGCACAGGTTTTAACACTGCTTAAATTACTGCCAGATAGGAAAAAAAATTCTCCAGAAGTTGGACCCATTGCCTCTGTAGATCAACATCTGACTGGAGCAACATCTTGGCTTGTCACTAAATTTCAAATCAACAGCAGCCACCGATAACTTAAAACGAGGGAGGCTTTTCACTTTTCAAGCATCAAATCCGGTGGCACATTTTTATAATATGCAGGCAGGCTTCTCCCCTGCCCCCATCCCCTGTTCTTACCTTCTGCCAGGTTCAAAGCCTCCTGACCCACTACCTTCCTAGTTGGCCAAACCCATTTTATTACCTTAAAAGCTTATGTCTTACACCAATATTCAAAGACTTGGAATTTGTGAAGTGTGATGCCCCGCCCCTCATTTCTCTGCCCTTCGATTTTAGAGCACTCAGTATACTTTACACCACAAAATGTATTTCACACTCCCTCGGTTCCCCATGCAGGATCGTGAAGTTAACATTTACTTTGTGTTACACTAAGCCAAGCAATATGCTAAATGTTTTATATGCATCTTTTCAATGAATCCTCACGTGAATTCTGTCATGTAGTAACTATTAATTGTCTCCATTTTATAGAAGAAACTGAGTTTGGATGTCAATGCGTGTGCTCTTAACAACTTGGCCATGCCGCCCACAGGCTCTCTGAAGGTGCTGTGCTTTGCCACATGCATCGTTCTCAGATTCGCTGTTTACCTAACAAGAACGAACATCATAGAGCCTGTACCACATAAAATATAATGATGACCTTTTGATAATGACAACTAAAATATATAGTTTTTAATATTTAATGGGTTCAAATTTTTCATAATTTTAGATACCTTTGGAATATTACAATTATACTGAGAGATTGGTACGTCATTACCCTGATGAAGTTACAGCAAATTCTGTACCAAGATGCTGTAGTAAGTCTTGAATTAACAATTTACAAACAAGATGCATCTGTAGTGATTAAAGTGATCCTATAGTGATCTATAGGATACAAGTAATGAGGAGATTCCTTGAAAACTTCCTGCAAACTACAAAATGATTGCCACTTGTCAGTTATAAATAATGTTTAAAATACCCCAACTTTTCCTTTTCTGTGTATATGACCAGCCACACATCTATACAATTTGTATTTATTAAAGTGTGTATATGTACTTCTCCATATTTTAAAAATACTATGTAAGGGAGTTATTGACTATATCTCCTTGTTTTTAATATACTGAATTTATCTTTTTAGCAATAGCATAATTTTTAAATGGAAAATAAAATAAAAAGTAACTTTTAACAGTAAATTAGAGTAGAATTAAGAAAATTAGAGAATGATTGCTGGCAGTCTGTTCACATCCACCACGTCAGAGCTGGTCTGCAGAGCAGGAGCATTTGTTTCATGATGGAGTGTGTTTATCAAAACAGAAGGCACCAAATTTTTATGGAGCATTTGAATTAGCAGCGGCATTTCAGTGCATCATAGCACCGTTTAGTGGGGGCCTGCTCCACATCAGACACTGTAATGGGTATGATATGGAGATGTTAGAGGTAGGGATACATTGATGATGATGATGATGATGATGATGATAATAATAATAATAAAAGCCAGAATGTACTGAGAATTTCCTATTTCACATGCACTCTGCTAAGTTATTTATTCATTAACACATATTTATTGAGACAAATATGGTTCTAGGTAGCAGGTAAGATTGAGAAATGAGTAGAATAGACAGGAGCTAAACAAGAGTAAATACTACCATTAGCTTTTGTTTTACAGATTTTTTTAATTGAGCCTCGGAAATATTTAAAAAACATATCCAGCATCATAAGGAAAAGAATTAATGAAGCTTAGCTTAAATTCTACATTTATTAACTTCAAAATTTTTGTTCTTCTACTCCACCCACCCCCGCCCCCAAATGGTGCCATGCTGTGTACCATATAGACTTACTACTATTTCAGTCAGAGACGGCTTTTTCATACTGTTTGGGTAAGAGAAATTTAAGATTAGTACTTGCCCCAAATTAACTATGATACTAATTCTTATTTAAAAACCTACAGGGGCTTCTTGAAAAGGACTATTTTTGTCATTAAATCAAAGATTTAGACGTCTGAAAAAATTGCATGCTCCCGGGTGGTGAAATGTAGAAGCACCGCTCCTTTATGATCGAGTTTTCCGGAGCAGCTTCCGTTGTTAGATGTGCATGGTAGGCTGTCACTGTGCAGTGAGGATGTGAGAAGAAACATCTTAGTTTAAAGCCATAGTTCTGACATTAACTAGCTATTTTAATTTTTCAACAAAATTTAATGAGTACCTGTTAAACATCAGGCACTGAAGTAAGTGCAGAGGACACAATGGTGAAAAGAATTATTCCTGACTCTATGTAGCACACAATCTAATCGGGGCGATAGACATTAAAGCCATGGTTGAAGCATGAGAAAATTGTGAGGAACAAGAACAGGGTAATTTAAAGAAAGATGAACTCAAGAGAGTCATTGGGAAAAGCACATTTAGACTGACACTTCAGAGGAAGGCCACTTTGCAGCAAGGGAACAAACATTAAGCTCATTCCTAAGGGACTCATGGTATTGGCACACGTGAAAGTTGGCAGGAAGTGCCTTTCAGGAAGCCACATACAAAGACCTCAAAGGCTCAGAATGGGAAGAAGCTAAGCATGTATGTAACAAACAGAGGTAGCCAATGTGACCAGAGTCAAGGTGAGTGGGGTTGGGAGTGAGATGGGAGACACCTAGGTGACACCGCAGATCTAGACAGACCAAATCATGAAGGTCTTGTTGACACTGTTGGCCATTGGAAGGCTTGGACCTAAAGCCAGTTTTGTGAGTAAACGTAACCCTAAATGCCACAGGATTACATTATTCAACTAAGTTCAACTCCCTGGGATCAACCCTAACATGCCAAGTACTGCGCTGGGTACATAAAGATGCATGTTACAAAATCATAACCCATGGAGTCTACTTTCAAGGAGCTTGGAATCCAATGAGGCAACAGAAGATGAGGACAGGTAGCTATAATACTATGTAAAAAATGGTATCCCAGAAGAATGTGTATTGCATAAGTGAATCGTAGAAAGAGTAATGGTATGATTTAGATCCTTTACTTATAAAATCTTATGCAAAAGAATTGCATTTTAGAATTTTGTAAGGTTAGCATAGCTTGACTAAGAAGCTCTCCATGATGTTCTCTTTGAGGAATATCAGTTTGTCTTGGTGGTTAGCATTCCTCTCCTTTCATTTGGGCTCAATCATTGCCATCAGAAGTTCCTTGTTAAAATGTAAATATAACACATGGTTGCAACAAACATTAACTCAGAAAAATTGGTTTCAATTTGTGAGTCAACTCAAATTATTTGGAGGTAGCTCCTTGGAAGGCTGATGGAAAAAGTCATCAGAGACCATGTGGGAGTTCGACAGAAGGAAGGGTGAGATCAGTTCTCACGTGCAGATGAGTAAGTACAGACAGCACCGTGTATTTGCCAATGCAAAACCCACTATTTAGTCTGGCAGACGGCATTGTTATCCCTGGATACATGAAACTGTAGACTTTACACACAGCTGAATTGACACAGGTTTGGGTTTTTTGTTTGTTTGTTTATTTCTTACCTTTTATTTGCACAGTTAAGTTCTACAAGAGAACAGGCCTTAAAAGGAAGAAAAGCAGGGTGGATTTGTGCTATTAGGGAGCCGGCAGAAAACTCAGATCTCTACTGGATGTCAAGATGGGGCCTCAGGCAACCAGAGTCTTGCCCACATGGTTGTGTGAGTTTGGGAAGAATACAGCAATGGTATGTAGGAAACTATAAAACCCCGCTTTGCCTTCCGCATCACCATCTGCCAAAGTTGTAGAGATGAAGAATGTTGGCCTGTGCTGTCAAAAATGAAACTAAAAGTCAGGGTTCCTGGTAGTACCAGGAAGAAAGGCACTGTTGACCTTCCAGATAGTTTTGTTCTGATTTCATTTCTGCACCCTGTGTAGAAAGCACCTAAAAGCAGCCATTGAGGTGAGTGAGCCTGAGGAAAAAGGCCCAGCATCAGTGATGCCAGGAAGCCCAGAGCAATGCTTCCAGAATCTCGTTGCTTCAATGAGAGATGAGCTGTCCTAGAAATAACTGATATGTTCTGACACTTTCCTCCATTGCATGTGTTCATTTTGCATGTGGTATTGTTTTGAACAAAATAATTACACTTGATTGATAACTTCCAAGCCACATTTCAATTTAATTGGAAACTGCCCAATATTCTCTCTTAAAAGATGAGAAAGAATGTGGAAAATGAACAAGAGAAAAATATTCTCTCTTTCTCCTTCTAGTTTTCAGCCAAATTAGCATGCTTATAAAAGAACTAACTTCCTCCTGTTATAAGCACTATGTTCTATAGATAAATATTTTTATCAAATAACTTACTACAGGCTAAGGGAAGAACAACTTTGTATATAGCTCATATTAAGATAAAACTATATTGCTAAAGCAATATTAAATATGATTATGGATTTTTATAAAAATATTATCAGTGAAATATCCACAATTGATACTAGTAAAGACAAAAGAAGATTGAAAAATGAAGTTGCTTGTGTTCTTAGAACAATCTGAAAGTCTGTTTCATTTTTAAAAATAACATAACTACCTTCATTCATAATTAATTACCCTTAATTTGATCAAATATTTTCTGCAAAATAAATAACAATACAAGAACATAAATAGCCTCATGGTCATATCCGTAAGTCTATACTATAAGAAATTATTTTCTGCTTCATCACATATACGATCATTAATAATATTAAATGCATTCTGATAATGTTCCAGAAACAATGAGTTATAGAAGCTACACTTTCTGCAAATTATTATGCAAATAGTTAAAATATTGAAGCGAACCTAAAAATTGATATGCTAACAGATCAGTCCTGTTATAATTTGTTGACAATGAGTTATGTATTTGAGACAAAGTGAAAGAAGCAGAAGTAGAAGGAAACTTAATAGGAAAATTACACCTAAAAGCCATTAAATATAGGTGCTGAGTAAATTATCTATACATTAAAAGGTTCATGTATTTTAAAGAAATGATGAAAAGTTTGAAAAAATATGAGAAACTTTAACAAAAAGCAATAGAATTTTAAATGTGATCAAAACTACAGGAGAACTCTATTAAATATATAACCTTGTTGCACACAAATTACTCTTTCAGAGACTGTTCTTTTATTGGATTGCTCTGCCATTTTATGGAATATATTTTAATGTTGTACAAAGAAAATGAATTTCACGGATTTGATTTAACAGTTCAGTTTCTCCATGGTACTGTCTTGTCCTATGATGGAAGTTTCCTCTTGTAAGTTCTCTACTCCATTATAAGTCTGACAAGCTTTCAGGGTGTGTGTGTCTGTGTGTGTGGTACAGCTTGTTATAAACCATGTATTATTCAAGGGAAGTATATCATTTTATCAGGAATGTTCAACGCATGCTCCCTAAACAGCATCTGATCAATAAGTCAGATTCAGCAAATCATTTGCCCTGCACTCTGACAAATGACTATCTTAGGAAGCATTCCAGGGCTTGTGGAATATTGCAAACTAGAGCAAAGAGTTGATTTGTGGAAATCATCTTCTCCTTTTTAAATTATATTATTGATTTTGATTCTTTTGAAATTTGGTTTATTTCAAAGCAAACTTAATTGTGGGGTATATGCTATTTCTGGAAAGAAGCATTTTATATACTAAAAACAAAGTGATGATATAATTACATTGACAGGAACAGGTATTATGTCTGTATTTTAGGAATCCAAAGCTTTATAATTATACTGGCCATTATTATTATTATTATTGTTGTTGTTGTTGTTTTAGAGGAGGCCATGATAATATAAGGCCACTGAATTCAAAAGAAAGTGCGTGATTTGTCTTGCTCCTGTATTCTTGGGTCAAGTTAACACTGGCAAAACATAGTCTAGATAAAATGGATTTCGTACCGAATTTTCTGCTTTTCTATAGCCCTCTTCTTATGTTGAGTTTGCACTGGAAAGAAGACCAAAGTAAAAAATGAATAGAGAAAATAGGGCAAAGGCAACTGACAGTTTATATCAATACTTATTTGCGACTCTGCCTGACTCTCCGGAATTCACCTACTAAAATGATACTGCCCTTCCACCTCAACCATGTCCATAATTTTGTCTACAGTCAGTGTGTTACCCTTTAGGAAAAATTAAATATACCAGGCAAATAAAAGTATTGTATCAACTGCTAGATTTAGCAAGCCAGAAGAAATCCTACAGACCATCAAATCTAAAACCCTCATTTCACCCGTGAGAGAAGTAAAGCTCAGAAATTACTAGTGAACTCACCCAAGGCCACTGAGCTTGCTCATAGCAAAGTCAAGATCAAATTCAATTTCCTGGAGTTTCCAAACCCTCCACCATGTTGGTTGCATTCCATGTTGAGAAGTCATCAGGGAAAGACAGCCACAGGACAATGATACTAGAGGGTTACCCTAAAGACATCATTTGATTTACAATACAGATCCAGTGAGAGTTTAGAAAAAAGTGTATTGAAAAAGAAAAAGTATTTACAAGGTTTTACAGGGTTATTTATTTGTATTTATTTCTTCTGTTAATCCCCACCATTCTCTCCCAGAGGCAGGTGCATGACAAGACTAAAAACTCCGTTTTGCCTGCATTGAAAATGTTTTAGAAACTGATAGGGAAACTATCAACAATAATCAAACACTTGTCCTATATTTTTACAAAATCCATTTAATGAGTCAATTCAGAATGTATTTTTAAAATAAATGCTTCTGTTAGTACAACAACTTTGGATAGCAATTACCTTTTACATCAGCCTGGAATACTCTGGATTGTTTCAATATTATCCCTGCATAGACCAAGCATTTGACAGACAAAAGAACAAGCGACTTTCCTAATTGCATAGAAAATATAAAGCAGAGCTAAAACTAAATCATTTATCTTCAAACTCATAAGCTGGTGGGGGGGAAATATGAAAAAAAATTGCTACCCCAGTCACTGAAACCTGACTATCAGTAGTTACTTAAGATAAAGTAGTGATTTAAGAAAATCTGACCTGCAGTCTACGCCATACCACCCTGAACGTACCCAATCTCACCTAAGAAAATCCAGCCCGCAGAATGATGAGCAGAACCTACCTAGGGTATATTAGGAGGAAGGAAGTGTGGAGTACAGCTATCAGTGGTAATAATAGTAAAGAAGTTTTGAATTTTACATAGACATTTTTAAGTAAAAAAAAAAATTGACATGGAAGAAATTTTCAAAAGCAGGAAAAACACAAAGACAAGAAAAATAGAAGGCTTCATTATGTTCACACATGACTAATTTTTAAGGGCAACCGTCTAATTATTTAAAGTTCAAATTAATTACACTTGGCTCTGGGAGAAGCGAGGGTGGATCAGTTTGGGATATGAACAGGCGAACAGGTAGGAGTTTAGAGTGTGCGTGTGAGGTCTTATGTCTGCGGTTATACTCGGCAACATCACTGTTGCCGACACGAAATTGATTCAAGTTTTTATCTGACAACAAAGCATCTTGTACAATTTTAGTTTTATTATTTTTACTTATGAAATGGTAATAAAACCTGGGGGATAATATAGAAGTTATTTGAGGCACAAAGCAGGCATTTCACAAAGATTTTTTAAAAAAGGAAAAAAAAAGATTGCATTTCTAATCCATGCATTTCAAAGCTGCCATTACAGTATTCTGAATTGTCTTGAAATTAATTCTTTGTGTTTCTTATTATTCTGAGACTATTCATTTGCAGAAAATATGTAGAACTCCTTGTCTGGCCTTTCTGATTCTATTTTTCACAGATGCAAAGTACTGGTCAAACAAATTAAATTACCGCAGCAGTATGTAACTAATTTTATGTAAATTAAGGTGTTAATGTTCTGAATCACATTGCTGAAAATGGTCTGTTTTCTCTTGCAGCTTTTCTTCATTAATGACGCTATGAATAGTCAAATCGAAAAATTAATTTCTATACGACTAAGTGGATAAATTGCCACCCTTTGACCCCCTTGAAGAATTAGATCTCAGTACAATTTTATAGTCATCTCAGTCTGCACTTGTCAGTGGCCCAACCAAATAAATCAACATTTTAAACCTAATGCAAGTAGGGGCAAGATGATGTGAAATAAATCCCATCTTGTTTATAAAGAGGGTGGTCTCTTAGAGATAATGGTGTGATGCAGAATTAGGTGCAAGCTTGGATCTTGATGGGCAGTCTTTCTCGTCCCAACAAAAGATACCATCGTACACCAGTACCTATTCTGTTTGACCTTTGCAATGTCTACTTCAAAAATAACCCATATGACATCATGGAATATCAGATGAATAAAAAAAATTAATTGGCAATACCTAAGAGAAATTGAAATAGGAAAAGAAAGTAAATTCATCATCTATTGAAGTACTTAGCAAAGCATGTAAAGAAATCAGAGTGTTTTCTAATTACTTGGCAAACTCACATAACCCATTGATTGAATTAGAACTGTTCAGTAGAAGCAAACACTTAAATTATTTATCCGTTGGGATTTTTCTCTAGAATAATTAATGCTTGTCCACTTCCTGAAGTGTAGTGCATAAAGAGAACACTGCAGCGAGCAGTTCTAGAAAGCTCTCCGGATCGTGACTTGTTTCTGTGACAAATGGCAGCTTGAAGAGTTGGGACCTTCCCAGGTGCCAAGAGATAGTTTTTAATATTAAAAAATCTGAATAAGTTTTTATGTCTATTTACAACCTTCTTGTCATTCTTTTTAGAACTTTCAACAAATAATCCAGTGGTCCCCAACCTTTTCAGCACCAGGTGCCCATTTCCTGGAAGACAATTTTTCCAGGGGCTGGAGAGGGGCAGTGGAAGCGGGGGATGGTCTGGGGATGATTTAAGCCTGTTGCGTTCAAGCTCACCTCCTGCTGTGTGGCTGGGTTCCTACCAGACCTGGGGGCACCAGTCTGTGGCCTGGGGGCTCAGGACCCCAATCTATAGACAATCCAAGCTTACCTACTCATTCAGACACAGTGAAAAATGTTCTCTTACTTTCCATTCCTATTTTGATCCTTCAACCCATTTCTAAACTTACAAATTCAAAAAATGAAATCACAAACAGCATGCTACCATTTTAAGCAAGCCTCTCAAACACAAAGCACTGGAACTTCTTCAACCAGTTCATGCATTCCACACTGTGAGCCCACTCACACACCGAGTGCTAAGTTCTTACCGCCATTAACAAACGGGTATCCGTGTTACGTGACTGGCCAGATGAAAAGAAAGCAGAAGAATCAGAATAAAATGGGCAATTACTAAAAGGAGAAAAATGGTAATGTCCACAAACAAGTCTGATCTGGTAATTTTACATTTAAGACAGTCTAAAGAGAAGAATTCTGCCTGAGTTCAGGATAAACCCAACTTGAGGAAAGGGATGAAAGGAAACACTAGCCCCCTTTTGTTGGGAATCCGCGGCGCGCCGCCCTTGAGAGAAGAAAGCATGGGAGCTGGCAGAATTAAAAAGGGGACCGTGTAGAATCAAGGTGGTGGTATTATTTTTTAGCTAAGTTAACTCATGCCTATTTAATAACCTATAAGCATCCGCATATGTTATTTCAGTGAAATAAATCACAATGACTTTTTCAACTTCATTGTTTGATTACCAAATTCCTGGCATTTTTTCAAAACCAGAGGCACTGAGCCTGGAGGGACATCAGAGGAACCTGCCCAGCATAACGGAGAGGCACCCAGCTCCCGGCTCACAAGCCAGGACTGGGTTCTAACTGTGATTCTCCGAGCACTTTTCATGCGTTAAGAATAATATCCTCTGAGACAAGCTGGGAGAAGGCTCTTTTTATCTTTCAATATATGTAGTTCTCATAAAATCAATGCCTATCTAGCACTCAGTATTAATAATACTTTATACTTGCATAACATACTTTTTTCCTTCGTACTTCATTCAAAATACATTAATTCAACCTCTGACCCCTGGAAAGCACATATGGATATACGGTATCTTCATATGCCCCACATTACCTGGCATAGCACCTTAATTACAAATCTCTTTTTCTGGTGGAAAAGACACCGAGACAATATCGAAAGAGGCCATATCGTGCATGCTGGTATAACCTGGGGCAACTCATTTAACCTCCACGTGCCCTACCCATCGACAGCTTTGAGAAATTAAATGAAAAAATAAATATGAATGCAGTTTTTATTATTAATTCACTTTATTTATCTCTTCAAAAAAGTATTATAGCACTAACGTGTGCCAGCCACGTGCTAGGTGCTGGGGATACACTTCAACAAGGGTCGGTCCCTCTTTCTAAGGAACTCGTGACCCAGCTGAGCAAACAGACCTTGCACGAGCAGCAATGCGCATGATGACGGTTAAGAAAGGAAAGGCACAAAACGTAAGCCCAGCCTCCGCGGTCAGCCTCTGTGGACAGGCTCAACAAAGGCAAAAATCTGCTTCTGGAAGCTGCTGAAATACATACGAATAAGTAAGTGATATGGCTCGGTCAAGATAAGACAGGCTATTTTTCCTATGGTCAAGCAGAAATGTATTGAAGAACTAAGAAGAGAAACCAGAAAGTTGAATTCTTTGCCTGGTTTTTGTCCAATAAGCTATAGCTCTGTAACATTTGATAAACTGCTGGGTGGGAATAAAAGAGGAGATACCTGTTTGTAATGTAGCTCATTGGTGACATCTACTTTAAAGCAGGTGATTAATCACATTATATTGGCGCATCATCGTAATGTTCAGTATCAGTGCCCTTGGATTGCCTTTGTAGGAAGACGTTCTTCTAACAAGGTCTATTTAGTACTTCATTTAAAGCAAGCACCCTGCTTTAAATGAAGACCTAATTTGTCCTGGAAACTTCATTGTGAAATACTGTGTTGCAGCTAAGTCAAAATACGTTAATTAAAGAAAATATTATAGAAGCTTAATACAGCTTTTAAGATAAAAAAGGAAAGGAAATCAAGTATCATTGAGCCCGTCCTGTGCTCCAGGCACTGTGCGCATACACGCATTACTTGGCTTAATCCTGCTGAAAGTGTTGTGAATTTCTCAGCCAAGTGATCAAGGTTAACATCGACAGTGATAAGTCATGCTGATATCATGTACCCTTGAAACAATGTGCTGAGAATGGCACTTTACCCCTGTTGTCTTCATTCTAAAATACCATAATCCAAGCCCTGGCTGGTGTAGCTCAGTGGATTGAGCGCGGGCTGGGAACCAGAGGGTCCCGGTTCGATTCCCAGTCAGGGCACATGCCTGGGTTGCGGGCCAGGTCCCCAGTGGG
This sequence comes from Micronycteris hirsuta, assembly GCA_004026765.1. Lineage (NCBI taxonomy): Eukaryota > Metazoa > Chordata > Mammalia > Chiroptera > Phyllostomidae > Micronycteris > Micronycteris hirsuta. Next base: position 22,686 of record PVJI01008061.1, read on the forward strand.
GACCATGTGAGAGGCAAACATACATTGCTGTTTCTCTCCCTCTCTTTCTCCCTCCCTTCCTCTCTCTCTAAAAATAAATAAATAAAATTAAAATAAAATAAAATACCATAATCCAGAGAAAAAGATCAGACAAATTTCAGTAGAGAGCCACACGACAACACGTGCGACCAGGACATCTCGAGACCGTCAGAGTCGTCAAGAGGCAAGGAAAGTCTGGGAAACTCACAGTCAAAGAAACCTGAAGAGACAGGATGACCAGACGCAGTGAGGTGTCTTGGATGAGATCCTGCAAAAGAAATAAGACATTAGATTGCAGCTAAGGAAATCTGAATACAGCGCAGCATCTAGTAAATAACACTGTGTCCATCCTGGTTCATCAGTTGTAAAAAACGTACCATGGTAATGTAAAATGTCAGTACTAGGGGAAATTGGGTTCAGGATATTTGGGAACCTTCCATACTATCTTTATAGTTTTCCTGTAAATCTAAAACTATTCTAAAAAAGCAAAATGTTTGTAGGTTTTATTAATTTCATTTTACAAATGAGGAAAATATAAGTAAATACATTGCATAGCCAATAATCTATTAATTTGAACACACATCTGCCTAAATCCAAATCAATCTCACACTCTGACCAAGGATCTGGTTTTAGATCAAGGAAGTGTCTTGATCTAAATTTTGATCTGGTCTAAATTTACAACACCTTACATGAGTTTGATTCTTTTCAAATTTGTAGCACTAGGAAGTACATAAAAATATTAGAAAATAATTGCTGGTTATTAAAATAATTGGATAGCTGGTTATCCAAATGTCATGCATCTCTATTTAAGAGTTTACTGGCGATGTGTAATGGCTTAGAGTGAACAGGCAGGGAAGGCATCCGTGTGGAGGTGACATTGAAACTGAGCCCTAAAGCATGGGAAGCAGCAAACTATACAAAAAGTAAAGCAAGGGCCTTCCAGCAAAAGGGAACACAAAGTGCAAAAGCCCTGCAGCCAGGAGAGCCAGGCATGTTTTAGGCACTCTTAAAACAGGTCAGCACGCCCAGAACCAAGTGACGTAGGAAAGAACGACATGAAATGTGATTGGAGAGGCAAACAGCAGCCAGATCTGTTAAGGTCTTGAGGTCCCTGGTTATAAGGAGGACTTTCTTCAAATTTTCAGAAGATTCTTCTTCATCTCCAGCTCAAGTCTGCATTCCTGTAATGTGAGGCCATGTGACTTGCTGTGACTGACGGGACCTGCACAGGAGGGGTGCGAACCATCTCTGGGGTAGAAGCTTTAAAGGTAAGTGCATGCTCGGCCCTGTGTTCTCTCCTCTCTGCTGCAGTGTGGCGTCCAGTGTTCTACGCGGTGACAGCTCCTTCAGACTGAATCCAATGACGGCAGGACACATAGCCTCGCTTGACCCCTGAGAGACACATGGTATAAATAAGAAATAAAATTTTGTTACTTTAAGCCGCTGGGGAAAAAAGAAGAATTTACTGGCCACGTCCTTGAAATAAAGCCGATATCTACAATGATAACTTTTGTGTTTTAAGCTGATATGTTAATATTCCTGCACACTCTCACATATCCTCACCCACAGAATGCACACATTCACACTCACACAAGAGAAATATCTAGTGAAATGAGCGATTCTAAATCCTCGTTAGCTCCTGGAAAGGAGTTTTCCCCATTAACATAGTAAACCAGAGGGAATCACTCATTTACCAGGTTGCCCTTACTTTATGTTGTTTGCATCACAAAATAATATATAAATTCCTTATTCTCTCATCGTTTAAGAAAGGTATGTTCAAATGAATGAAAAGCCACCATAAGCATATACCAACCATTTATTCATGGGTTCGGTCATTCATTCATTTCCAAAAGAACCTAAATACCATGCAATGTTCTCAAAATAAATTTAAACGTTATTATCGGTGGTGACAGGCCCAGGATTGTGCTACAGGTGATCTAACAGGCCAGAGGGGGCGCTTCCTCACAGGACACAGCCTGCGGGAAAGCCCAGAGGCCTGCGAGCGCAGGCTCTGTCCCCGGGTCAGTGCCCAGCCGGTGGAGTATTTACATGTTCAGATGTCTTCGAACTCTTCGAAAGCAAAGGTCACTCCAGACAGTTTTACAACTCAAATATTTTTTCTTCTTAAAGGCAGTTAATCTGTTTTATATTTTAAACTGATATGTATTCGTTAGCTTATTTACTAATTCTAAATTTTAGTGTGTCTTTACCTTCTTCATGTAAATGTCTGCTAATTTGGGAAAACCAGTTGTAACAAAGTATATTGGTACTATCTATGAAATAGGGTTTAGTCAAAATGTGGTTAAGACTTCATGCCTATGCTTGAATAAGTCTGGGGAATTGACGTTTAATCAACATTTTATTTTTTAATTGTGATAATGAATAATGAATTGTCAAGCCTGGAAACTTTATAGTAGCTAAAGGGCCATCAATATCCCCGGATGCAAAGTTAAACCAACTTTTACAGATGAGAGATGCCTTTAGAATGACTGCGATGAAATGTATTTCACCAGATGAATTTCTGTGATATGATTGCAAAATGAACCCCTCTCTCTGGCTCTCTCTCTCTCTTTTAAACAGGCAAGGGAAGGGGCAGTCAGTCTGAGATTTACACCTGATTTGTGTTATAGTAATCTTTGAAATTAAGAAGTGTATCCTTGCATTTCATTAAATTCTGGCTAATGAGATAACTGTCTTCCCAAGGAGGGAATGATAAAGTACTCAGGCCATAAAGCATAAATTAATACTGCAAGGTTAAACACTGGAACTAACTCATGTTTCAACAAAAGCCCCTACCAGCAGTTAAATTAACTGACATAAATACCATAAAATCTGTCTTTATTTTAGTTTCAGATGATGCTTCTTTTTACACCCCTGCTTTCAGTTTGTATAACTCATTTTTGCACATTATTGCATGCACCATTTGCCATTTAAAGAATCAGCTACAACGGGGAAAAGATTTAGGAAATAAAATACTCAGAGGAAAAAGAAACTGGTGGGTCTGGGGATATCATATGGAAAATTGTTGGTGCCGTTGAAAAACACAATAGACAAAAGTAGTTCAAAGAAACAGTTAATTATGAGACAACCAGCCCAAAGAAATCTACTTTTTAAGCTTTTGATAGACATTCTAAAAAAAAATGCTAAAGAAAACCTGTGGTGATAATAGGTTTGATATATATTCTGGCAAAAATTATATCACATTAATGAGGTGGCTTAAAGGGCTCATGCATTTTGTAGGAGGCATTTCAATGTATTAGTATAATTAGCAGTGATGAGAAAACTGTTTGGAACTGAATTACCTCTCACGAGTTCATTTGAGCTATATGAAATTACACCATGCAAGAAGGAAAATTATGGAGCCATCCAGAGAGAGTTCATGCCTGATTTGATCATAGCCACTAATTGGATGATCATTTTCGTAAAGCTTTTCAAATGGTTGACAGTTTCTGCCTCTCATTTTTTTTTTAATGGACTAGCTCTTTATTTCTTGTACTAAGCAACCAAACATAGGTTTGTTAGAGATTTGGGTGTTTCTACAGGGACCTTACAGGTGTAATTGTCACAATCTAAGCAACCTTTGTCCTTAATTAGCTGCTTTTGGGGTACCCCTAATGAGGGTTGCTGTTCTTGTTAACAATTTTAGAGAATACCTGATGAGTGAAGCTCTCCAAGCCTGATGTATGTCAGCAGCCACCATATGACAGCAATTTAATGAAGTTAAAATCTGACCCGATTGGGATGGATAGGGGAGCGTTTGTGTTGAACTGCTTTTGATTTCTCTTTCTCTCCACTCCACCCCCCTCTTCCTCTCTTTCTTTAATACCAAGTGAGTGCTCTGAGGAAGAACAACAGAAAAGTGAAGGGCAGAGGGCTGAGAAAGGAAGCTTTATTAGTGGATCTGCTTTATGAGCGCTCTTCACAAGACAGCCAATAGCCAATGTCAGAGGAAAAGTGAAATCACGGAATTTGCTTTCTTTGTAGAAGTGTCTTCATGTAAACTGCATAATACAACAAAGTCTTACTATTTGGGGGACAACTAAATATTATACATATTTTCTGCTTAACTTTCTATTTATCTTCTCCATACCTCCCACTTGAATTATTATTTTCATTACAGTCAGACAAGATTTTTAAATGAGATTCAATCATGTGGAGTTAAACATTTTAAAAAATTGTAGTTTTTCCAAATAACATGTATGGCCTACTAAATCAAGAAAAGAAAGCATATGAAAACATGCCATTCAATTATGTTGCTGAAAAGAAAGACATAGCATTAGATTAATGATTTTGTAATTTGATTAGAAAGTTCAAGGACAAACCAGCTGAGATACAAAATAGCACTGATTTTGTGTGTGAATGTGTGTGCACACGCATGCATATATATATGCAAGTGTTGAAGTTGTAAATTGTTGTTCTTTCTTATGGCCAAGTATGGCAAGTATTACTTTCTCTGTTTGGAAGATTCTCTCTAACTGCAGCTAATAGATGTTTCAGGTTGCTTGCTCATAAACACTGCTCTTGACCGTACTTGCTATATGTATTAAAACCACAAATTGGGAGGTAAAATATTAATAATCTCAAAGTTTTAATGAGTTGTCTGACTCTCCCTTGGCTATTTTGTGCCTCTGATTTGCTTAGGTATACAGAAAAGTTGTTAAATTTAGCCACTTGGAAGTTGAAACCAAATATCTTTCTATGAGGAACAAAATATTTTATACATGTGTTTGCTGCACACAGGGAACATAATTTCAAGGCATCTGAAACAGAAATTTTAAGGAATCAGAACATAAAGACATTGTTATTCCTAGATGTTAGTTACTTCATAAAGCAAACATGTCCCTTCATAATGAGCGGATCCCATTTTAACGTTTGTTTTTTTCCAGTGCTAGAAGAGATCACGGAGATTGGGGAACAAATTGGTGGATTTAGCTACAAGACATATTTACAATCTATACCCTGTTCTGCCACTAACATGGGTTTGTTTGGATCACGAAAATATAAAATCGCCAACAAATTTGTGAATAAAAAATGGAGAAGATAATTTTTTAAAAATTCTTCATTCTAATGGTTCTCCTGAACTATTTTGTTGCTTCTGTCTGCTTTCTGGAGATACTCCTTTCCTTTGCTTCTTACTGTACCAACTCCCCCGTGAATATCTAATCTACACTCTGGCTTATTTTCATTTTGACTTATTCCTTTCTTAAACTAGAACGTGGTAACCTCTGGGTTTCCTGTGTTAGTTCATCTCTTTCTCAGATGTTCTGTCTTCTTTCTTGTGTTGGTGTTAATTTTCTGAATAATTGTTCTCATATCCAATTGATAGTGCAGCTAGGTATGGAATTCTAGGTATAAAAGAAATTTTGACACAAAGCTAAATTATTTTTTGCAATTAATTTAGATGATAAGATGTCTGATGCTAATTTAGTTCTTATTCCTTTATAAGTTACTGCTTCCCCACCCCAAGAATATAGGGATACTATGTTTTCTTAGCTTTTATGTATTTGAGAATGTCTTTCTGTTACCACTACATATTAAAAAAAAAAAAAAAAAAACCTGTCTCGGTATAATCCTTGGGATAAAACATTTCCCACTGAAATCTGCTGCTTTACTTTGCAGAGTAGAAATTCGATACTAGCCAGACTTATATTATTTGGTATGGAATTTATTTATTCTGCCTATATACTTGCAGGATTTTTTTCTTTATCTTAGTTTTCAAATATTTTTAGAGTAATATGTTTAGATGTGGATATTGGTTATCTCTGAGGCATATGAGTTGCTTCTATATGACTATATAATATACTTAATGTATATTAAGTAATAACATACTTAAATATATTTAACCATGGTAAATGTTTTATTCAATCATATTTTTGATTATTGTTGCTGGTCTGATTGTTACACTCCCTCTTTAAGACACGTAAGCACAGCATTTCTCTTCGCCTACCTGCCACATGCACGATTTTCTTCCCTGCTACTTCCCTCTCTTTGTTCTTCTCTTCAACCTTTTGGAAGAAAATCTCAGGGATTTTCTTTGTTTGTTTGTTTGTTTGCTTCACATTACTCAGTTGAACTTCTATAGAAATAATTCTAATTGGTTTTTATACACCAGAACAGACCTAAATTTTCTTCTTCTTTTTATTTTAACTCTACTTAGGTCTTTTCACTTTTTACTTTCTCTTGTTGTGTTCATATATCACTCTTCCCTCCTTATGATTTTTTGTGTCTGTTTTTTAGGGGCCAAGTATTCTTTGATCATACTAAGAATTTCAAAAATTTTTCATATACTTTTTTGACTTCCTGAAAATTAACATTTTCAGTCTTCAATGAAAATTGAAGCTGGATTCTTTCTGCTGGATTTCTTAAATTAAGTCAGTTGGAAGCTACCTCAGCTTCTTACTATCAAATATAAAAATGTACTCTGTCTGCACCTATTCGTTCTTTATTGCTACTGTTAATTTTATGAAGTGTCCATTCCCTTCTACACGGTGAAAATCTCTACCTGCACTTCATATTTCGTCTTTCCTGGGATTCTCAGGAACTTGCATAATTGATTATGTTCCCTCTCTCTACTGTATTCCTCTCCACCAAAAAAAAATCTCTGCCTAGATTAAGAAGTACAAATTGGTAATTTCAGAATAGTCATAGGGATATAAAGGACAGTATTGGGAATATAGTTTATGATATTGTAGTAACTAAGTATGATGCCAAGTGGGTACTTGAATATCAAGGGGATCACTTTGTAAGGTATATGATTGTTGAACGACAATGTAGTACATCTGAAACTAATACAAAATTAAATTCAATGTAACCTATAATTGAAAAAAATTTAGAAATTCCCCTACGTAGAGCCAACATCTCTCACCTGTTAATGTTTCTCTTCTTTTACCTTACAGTCTTTAGAAGTGTTTTTTAATCTTCCCATCCTGCATTTCTTTAACTACCACTTGGTCCTTAGTCTATTTCAGGCTAGCTTCTGCCCCACCATTCCACCAAAATCGCCTTCATCCAAGACAGTGCAACCCTCCTGCTTCCAATTCCCATGGCTATTGTTCACTCCACATCTCGCCTGACTTCACAACCAAATTTGAAATATGGTTGACTACTCTTTCCTTCTTGAAGAACATTTTATTTGTGCCAGAGAATTTTCTGCCTATATTCTTCATCCTTTTATCTATTTAGGTCCTTGGTATTTACATTATTGATTTTTATAAGCTTTACTTATTAAAGGTATTAGCATTTTGTCTGTGACAAGAGGCATTTTAGGAAAAAGGTATTGCAGATAGCTTAAGACAATATAATATGAGCCCTTATTTAACAAATCCAGAAGGAAGATATTGAAGGAAATTTTTCAAGAAAATAACATTTTTATTTCAAAAGTGTATATTTCTCTGAGTCCTGTAAATTATAACAAATGAATTATATAGAGAGATGTTAATTTTTAGTATTTCTTATGGGGAAAATAAACCATTTTGGGTCACTTACTATTTTATTATATTAATTATACTAGAAAGTCTTCTTACTAATCATGTAATTTATTTAGAAAAATAAGTGAAGAAAATATTTGGCAGGCGCAATCAGTTGATTGGAAATATTTTTTCATAGTTATAATAAATATAGTTTAGTTGTTTGAACAGGGGGCAATACAGGAATAAAATCAAGAGTTTTAGAAAGAACGGCCGAGGGGATTACGTTGGGTAGATGACCAGCCGTCTCTGCTGTAAGAGCTATACATGAAAACTGCTATTCGTCAGCACTGCCCTAACATCGGGCTGTGAAGTGGACAAAGTTTGCCTTCCGGCTCGTGGACTCTCCACCTGTTCCACAAAACCAACACCTTTTCTGTTGCATCCAGCGCTCTGATTGCTCTCCACTCTAGGTGAGTTTTTATTTTCATTTAATAGATCAAAGTGTTAGTACTTTCTTCCTGCTTTCTCTGAGATAATCATGAACATCTTTAGAGACCACAGGACTACAGATTAATTTTTCTGATTTTTTATACTCCTCTTAGCTAATGTAAATACTTCCAAACTCACACATCAAAATCAATAGCATAATTATAACCAGTATGAAATAAACTATTTGGAAAGCACCACTGTACATATATATTATTATTTCTTTCATCATAATCTTGTGAAATCAATATTATTAAAACACACTTTATAACACACTTGGAAATAATGACATGCCGTAGGTGACATGCCTTGTAAGGGAAGGTCCAAAGCCTGAAGCAAAATCTGCTAACTTCAAAGACTGTGATTTCTCCACTATAATATGCAGTAAAGATACTTAATGTGCAGGAACTAGAAAAAGTAAAAGTGTTAAGAGAGGTATTAATAGTTGCTTATTCTGTATCTGTTCTCTTTTCTGATCACAGAATCCTCATTATTTTCACAGTGATAATGCACACAACTCAAAAAATTGCATTTCCCACCCTGACTGGTGTGGCTCAGTTGGTTGGAGCATCATCCTGTAACCAAAAGGTTGCAGGTTGGATTCCCAGTCAGGGCAATACCTAGGTTGCGGGTTTGATCCCTGGTCTGGGTGCTTATAGGAGGCAACCAATCAATGCTTCTCTCTCTCATCGATGTTTTTTTTTTTTCCTTTCTTGCTTCCTTTTTCCCTTACTTTCTCTCTAAAGACAATGAAAAATGTCCTCTTGTGAAGATTAAAATAATTTTTAATTGCATTTCTCATTCATCTTACCACTGCGAAGCAAGTGAAAATATATATAAGAATGCCATAATATATAGGAAAACTAACTCAGCTGGAAGACGTACTTCTTTAGGCCCCTTTCTCCTTCTTCTTTCTGATTGCCTGAAACAGTCCAGTACTCAGCCATCTCAGTCATGAGGTAGACTTTAGTACACAAAGCGTGAGCTGAGGATGATGGGTAAAAATACAGATTCACCACAGCACCTCTGGGTTGCCCGTCTCTCAACTTCTTTTATATGAAGAATAAGTCCTTGGGTTTCAGACCCTATTATTGGGAAGTTTCCCTTAAATGTAAGTGGAAAAAGTTCTAATTGACACAGATGTATATAGTATTTTATTAGATCAGAAAAAAAAAAAAACCTTTCATGGATTGTAGATAAATAACATCCAAAATAATTTTGTGCAAAATATTGCCTGAGGCTAACTGTGTTGCAGAAGCATAAAACACTTTGTGGGGGGGGTAGCAAATTAATAGAATTATGGAATTTAAAGTTTATTAGGAAAAGAATTGGATGCGTTGTGGTAATTCTCCAGCCTGGGGAGAGTTTATGTTTGGCGGTCATGCTGCGGGCAGAAAGCTGGTGGGTGGAATGACAGACTTAGAGCAGCTATTTCAGAGTGAGGATGCTGTGAATGTAGAAATAGCTCCAGACAGTTCATGCTCCTGAGGATAAATGATGATTCATTATTATGTTTAAACTATGATGAAATCAGTGAAGGCATCATAGTAAGAAGCAAAACCATGGGGATGTTATTAAGAGTTTAGCAATTCTAGTTTGTGTGGGAATATGGATTCCACTTACAAAAATAACAACATTTGGGGAAAGAAGAAAAAACTTACTGTGATTGTTCTGAATTGCTCCTGAGCTATGCCCCTGTGTCATGAATTTCAAGTCAAATTTTATGTTATTAGTATTCATTTTTTTAGTGTGATGTATGCGTATTGCCACAATGTTACTGTAATAAAGCGATATGATATTATGAGTTCTCTTCCTCAGATCTAACATACGGCTTGTAAACTATGTAGCGAAATGCACATGAAAGTGAAAGGAAGAGAGGGTGAGGAGAGGGACCGAGAGATGATGCTCTCCCATTAGCTCCAGTTCTTAGGGGCCCGAGGTACTTTCTTTGCTAATAGCACACTTTTGTATCAATGCTCCTTTGCTTATAGGCCAAAATCATTGTGTCCAGTTTTAATCTACAGCATGCCCAGTCAGAAATGTCCTCTTAATACTACGCTACACTAGTGTTACTGTTTACCCACTAAACACCTGAATCATAGTTGTAATAGATATGCAAAATACAGATCCAGAAGAGTTCCTTACTTGATGGCTTTGTGAAGAAAACCAAGGAATTACCTGAAAATGACTGAATCTGAATCTACATTCTGGAATAAGAACTTGGTGCTTATTTCTAGACAATTAACTTTGCTATACTTACATATAACAAATTACAAATGATATAAAATGGAGTTCTCCTAGGCACTTGTACTTCATCTTTATCAAGGACTTGGAAATACCATTTGCCACAGGAGTTGTCTCTGTACTGGTTCAGTGTGCATTCTCTCTCAAGGTTCAGCTGACATTCTTCTGGTCACCTGAAGTGAGCTCGCATGTCACTGCCTTGTATCCATGAGATACAATGAGTGAGTCTAAGGTCTTGAAATATGGATAGGAAATAGGTAGAATGAAGAAAGGCATTCTGAGTAACATAAATTCACACAGCTAAAAACGAGAGAGCCATGCATGATGACAACACAGGAAGCTGGCTGGCAGGTCTGCAATACCTGCTCACGTTATGTGACTGTGGCAGCAAAGTGACACAGGTCAGCAATCTGAGACAACAGGTGGGTTTGCTACCGCAAGCACCAGAAGACTTTCTAGGCATTAGTGAAAATGGTGTCATGATAAAAATGGTATTTTTCAGGTACTATCTCATTTGTGCAGAGGTTGGAATAAAATGGAAAAGATTTAAAGGAAATTCCAGCCAAGAAGATTTAGTTACAATTCAAGTACAATTTAGGAAAACTCAAACTATCTAGGGAAGATAGGAATGCACAAATATACATGGCAAAAATAAGTTCCATTTATTCACACAACCAGATGAGAAAAAGGGTAAAATTACAGATTCATAGATGCTAACAGTAGCCCTTTAAGAAGGCTATTAGTTTATTTATTGTTTTTAATTTGAGAAAGGCAGGGATAAGTTCTAGTATACCTTAGAACCTCGATATATTTCACACACGTAGTATATGTGAATCCTACATATGTGAAACAAAGCAATCCTACATTGTTTTGTTTTTCATGTAGACTAGAAAGAGAAGCATCTGCTTAGATAAGCACTCATTTTTTCTATCTGATGATTTATGTATATGGGAGGACTATGGGGATTCTTATTATATTATGAATACCTGCAAAAACATGTGTGGGTTTCTATGGAATCATCAAATGAAGTTTAAACCAAAGCCTCTACCGTTTATACCACTCCTGCAATGCAGAGAAATGTTTTCATTGGAATGACATAACCAGTGCAGACTAGAAATAAGGTGGAGATTATAGTTCATATCATGATTAATGACCTCAGAGCATTAATTGATAAATGAGAAAACAAACTCATTTTCTATAGACCAGGTAGGCAAGACATTTAACCAACTTCTGCTTCATCAAGTTATCTCCCAAGCCATTCACCATCCGTGGTTAAAAATTCTTTAGCAAGGGAACTTCATAGTGATGGATATGATCTCTCTCCCCACCAGCTGCAAAAAATACTTTATTACACGATAATGCTCTTTGATGCTGTACAAGAAGGAGTTTGTGCTTCATAAATGATATTACACATTCATTTCTAAACATAGTGTCTGGGAAAAGCTGTCGAGTTTATAAAAAATAAGAAAGACTTTGAGTCATAGAAGGAAATTGCTTAGTGTCGGGAGTGAGTGGGAATGAAGAATACTGTCCCTATTCCTTTGTTCGTTTTTCTCCGAGCCCTTATCCTCTCCTGTGTACTATTTGTTTTAATTATTGATTAACTGATCGTTGGTCTCCCACTGCTAGAATGAAAGCTCCGAAAGGGCAGGGATTTGCGGGGAGGTGTGATTGTCGTCTAAGTATTGACTCACACCCAGTTTGTGTGCGGGCGCTAACCTGCAGTACTCTGGTGCGCAATGAGGCTTTAGTAACTGTGGTTTTAAGGGGGAGACTGTTGTGTGTCTGCATATTTACATAGGTAATTTAATTATTCTATTTTATAACCAAAATGCAATATGAAAGCTGTGGGTAAAAATTGGAATGTGAGCTTTTCCACTTCAGGATGGCGAGTTGACAATGTCTTTACAATCTGGTGTTATCGATGTTCTCATTGCGGCATTCCGTGTAAATGCTTCGCGTGACTTACTTTGCGTAGTTAGAGCCCTTGCAGAACCAATTCTGAAAACTACAATAAGCAGCAATCCAATAAGGACGGGTTGACTCTGACTTAAAAGAAGGGTGGATTCTTCATTTTTCTTCTTTCTTTCATAAATGTTTGCAAGTTGCTTCTCCAGACTAAGCTGTCAGGAAATTCAGTATTACTCACAGTGCAAATCCACCGTTGATTTACATGGGGTAAGATGACAGGTGGATATCACAGACTATAGTAGAATTAAGTGGTAAATAGGGTAGAAATTAAGATATTTGAGAGCAAATAAAAAGAGTAAAGTTTTATTTCTAAGAGCTAGTAAATATGTACAGGAATAATAGAAAACTGATGATTACAAAAATCTGAGTTTTTTTAAAAGTGCGGTTTCTTGATTCAGGTGGTTAAATAATGATAATTATTTAAGAGTTTCCTCCAGATTCTCCCTTCCCACTGGGGCAATTTAGATAAATCTGCACAGCATTATGTCTTATTTTGGTTTGTTTTACTTCCAAACAATCCACCTCTTTGAATTTTTTTTTTAGTCTTATTTTTATTGCCCCCGCAGATAATTAGTCATGCCCCCAGAAGCTAGAGTAATGTGTCATTATATACTGATTTTTTCTGCTTAATATTAATAAGAAATATCTATCTTATTGTGTTCTCCAATCATTGGAGTTTGGTATCTTTGACTGAAAGTTTATCATCTTTTTCCTTCATCTAAGAAAAAAATACATTTAAAGTCAAGTCATTTTACAAAGCTTCAAACTTGTTTCTAAAAAAATATATTAGTACCAGCCATGATGATTCACCCTGAAGGAAACTTACTCCAAACAATGAAAATGCCATTCTGTTCATTTGGGGCGTGAGATGTAGAACTTGTATGTAAATATGGGTGAGTCTGATTTTCTGAATCCAAAGAAAGAAGTTAATCTACAATGGACCTAGTTTAACAGACAGGAAAGAGTCTAGTTTTGGATTTGCTTCTCAGCTCCTCTCTGCATGCTATGGGTAGCGTTACCTTTCTGACTGACACTAAGTAACAGTTCAGGCAGTTTAAGATAAATTGCACTCTCTTGACTGTTCTGAACGCCTTGGTTTTAGGTAAATCAGAGTTAGAGAACAAAATGATTAGAAATCTGTTTCCAGGTGGATGTTTGATTTCTTGAGTACGGTACTGCACACCCTCACTCTTTTTTAAATCTACCCATTTGAAAGAGGAGCGTAAATGGTATTTTGTAGTTTTCTTTCACTTCTTTTTGTACATGTAATTTTGCATTGCTTTAACCAAGTCAATTCACATTCGTTTTTTTCTTTATCGGAAAGCAGATGTTTACGTATTTTGTTTATTTTAAATTTGGGCACTTGTGTTTTATTATTGAGCGAGGACAGTTTGCTAATCATTTTCAAACTTTATTAACTCAAGCCTGCTACAAGCTCTATATGAATATGTCTTACATGCATGCATGCGATACATGTCTACAGGTCTAGACCTATCTCTCCATCTACAGCACATTCCCCCATCTCATCCCCGTCAGTCAGGTAATTCCGTACATTTGTAATAGAGTTAGATTTCTTCATTACATTCTGCATTTTAAGCTGGGGTGCCCTGACCTTTTAAATGCTTTTATTTAATTTGCATATGTACGGTTCCCTCTTTTTACTATAACGCTCTATAGGCTTCTATAAATGTGTGATCCCAATCGCTTCTCGGCCTTTTGGCTAAGATCAAGTGTAGTATCTGTTCTTATCAGTTTAATATAAATGTGTGATGCCGTGTAGCCGCCACTACAGTAGCACACGAAACACGCCCACCACTTCAAAGGGTCTGTGCTTTACCTTTGCAACTCCCGCTTCCCTCAGCCTGAGGCAACCACCGACCGCCCAAGTTACTCCCTCTACAGTTTTCTTTTCCAGAAAATCATCTAAATGAAATTATACAGTACGTGCAGCCTTTCCAGGCTGTCTTCTTCCACTCAGCATTTCAGATTCATAAATATTTTTGTGAGGCGTGATAGCTCATTTTTTATCACTGAATTGTACCCCATGGTGTGGCTATACCACAAGTCTGTATACCTACTCGCCGGTTAAACGATATCTTTGTTGCTTCCGGATGTGGGCATTTATGAATCTGCTAGAAACATTCAAGTGCAGGTTTTTGGGTAGATATAAGTTTGCAAATCAGTTGGGTAAATACCCAAGAGTGTGATTGTTCAGTCACGTAGTCAGACTATATTTAGCTTTGTAATAAACAGGTGGACTGTTTTCCAGAGTGGCTGTACCATTTTGCATTCCCACCAGCAATGAATGAGAGTGAGTCTTGCTTCACATCTTTACTAGCAGTGGGCGTTGTCAGGTTGTTTTTGTTCAGCTGTGTTTTGTTTTGTTGCTTTTTAACCATTTTGATACAGTGGTATAGGCGTAGAGTGGTGTCCCATTGTTGTTTTAATTGGCATTTCTCTCATCACAAATGGCAAATCACTTATCTGCCATCTGTAGATATTTTTCAGCTTTGTTAAAGTGTATCAACAAATAAAATTGTAAGATATTTGAAATGTACAAAGTGATGAAAGAATCCCCTGTTGAATCAATTAACATACGTCTGCCACCTCACATATTTATCCTTCTGTGTGTCTGAGAACATATAAGTTCTACGTTCTTAGCAAATTTCAATTGCACAGTACAGTGTTATCAACTATAGTCACCATGTTATATGGTGACTAGATCCTCAGACTTTATTCAACTTTTAACTGAGAGTTTGCACACTTTAACCATCAGTGCCTAACTTTGGGCCCCCACCCCCAGCCCCTGGCAACCACTTTTCCACTCTCTGTTTCTATAATTTCAACTTTTTTAAAAGTTCTACATATCAGCGATACCATGCAGGATTTGTCTTTCTTTATATGACATATTTGATTTAGCATAATGCCCTCCAGGTTCATACGGGGTATCGCAAATGACAGGATTTCCTTCTTTTAATAATATTTCACTGTGTACATACATCATATTCTCTATATCCATTCATTCATGCACAGGCACTTAAGTTGTTTTCATACCTAGGCTATTAGGTTACTTCTGTAACAGTGAATGTGGAAGTACAGGCATCTTTTTGAAATAATGGTTTTGTTTCCTTTGGATATATACCCAGAAGTGGAATTGCTAGGTCATATGGTAGTTCTATTTTTAATTTTGGGGGGAACATTCATAATGTTTTTCACAGTTTTTGTACCAGCTTACATTGCCACCAACGATGTTCGAGGGCTCGCTTTTCTCCACATTCTCACGTGCACTTGTTTTCTCTTGTCTTTTTGAGACAAGATGGGAGGTGATACCTCATTGTGATTGTAATTTGCATAATCCTGATGACCAGTGCTGTTGACCATCTTTCCATGTACTTGATAGCCGTTTGTTATGTCTTCTTTGGGAAAATGTCTGTTAGAAATCTTTGCCCATTTTTAAATTGGGGTATTTATTTTTTGCTATTAAGATATATGAGTTTCTTTTTCTGTGGTATTATTTATTTATTCAATTTTTAGAAAGAGAGGAAGGCAGGGAAACAGACAGGGAGAGAAACATCGATCAGTTGCCTCTCATATAAGCCCCAACCAGGGACTGAACCTGCAACCCAAGCATGTGCCCTGACTGGAAATTGAACTGGCAACCTTTTGCTTTGCAGGACGACACCCAACCAAATGAGCCACACCAGTCAGGGCTATATGAGTTTCTTGTATATTTTATATATTAATCCTTATTGGTTATGTGGTTTGCAAATATTTTCTTCTATTCTGTAGATTGCCTTTAATTTTATTGATAGTTTCCTTTGCTGTGCTGAAGTTTTTTAGTTTAATGTAGTCCCATTCATCTCATTAAAATAACAAAAGAAACCTTTATCGTTTCCAGGACTTAGGGAATTCTAAGGGTTTTAGGAGCTCTGTGCCAAAAACAGATAAAAACCAAATATATATACTTTATCATATATCACAATGTCATAGCCTCTCAGTTCAAGAATGTTTTCTAATGCACTGCATTTGTTTTTATCTTCATGTGTGTCAACCTCAAATAAAATATTTGACTAATTATAAAAGCAAAGTTGAGTTTCTTTGGGAATAGCAGAAAATTGCAATTCAGGACAAGCAAGCTATAATGGCCATAGGCAAGTCCAAAGAACAAGAGAGAGGAGCTTGTCTTTACAGGGAAAAGGAGGGGAGCCTGTTGAGTGGAGTGATTTTGACAGAGTGCATTGTAAAAGAGTGAGAATTTGGGTGGTGCCAACTGCTCATTGTCTGAGTTGGGTGGCTATCATTAGCTTGGTTGTTGGTAGGCAAGGAGAAAAATCTTCCTTTCTCTTTCTGGGAAATACAAAAGATGTTTCTTCTTATCATAGTTTGTCAAGACATGATGAGTGGTAGAGTGTGAGAGCTTCCCCTATAGGGGTCCCTGATTTTAAATATGGTTTTCTTTATTTTCACACAATTTACCTCAGTTTCCTTAGTTTTGTTTTATTTTTGTTTTTCAAACATCCTGAATTGTAATCGTTTGTTTAATTTTTCTCTTGTCTCACTTACTAAAGAAAGTAAGGTAATGGATATGTTCATTAGTTTGAAAGTGGTAATCGTTATGTAGTTATAGCAAAACAGCACATTGTACACCTTAAATAAATACAATTTTTTTATTTATCAATTATATTTCAGTACAGCTGGAAAAAATTTTAAAGCATGCAAGCTCTGAATTTGCCTCTGAGTGTAGCTTTAACTATATCTTCAAAGTTTTTATTTTTTGTAGTCTTACTATGATTTTTTAATATTCCCTAATTATACATCAAATTTTCATTATGGTAGTCAAATTATTTAGTAAAGAATTTTTGTTTTTGTAAAGTCAAATTTCCAATTTACTTTAATGTAATCTTTTAAAAATGGTATAGTTATATTGCTTTGCTAAAGAAATATGCCTTTTACATTTACTGCACTGGAGAATTTAATAAAGTTTTTCTAGTCAAATCAACTTTTAAAAATTCTCCAGAACTATTATTCCCCTGTAAGTTTTACATATTTCTAAAAATTTGTACTTCATACATTTTGCCCTTAACAATGCACGGCATATATTCATTGTGCATTTTACCCTTTATCATTAAACATAGACTCTTTTCCATTACTTCCTGTGGTGAAATCCACTTTTAAAATATTATAATCATTGCTGTCTTTTTGTCTATTTAAGCATTTTGTTTAAAGAAAAGAGCTAACAGAAAGTACTACCTAAAAAATTTTAGATAGTCATTAACCTATTCATTTCACTGCAATAAGTTTATCTTATTTGTGTCGTATTGTTTTCTCATGTTATAAAAATACTTTTTATTTTTTATTGTGTAGTATGTAAATCGTGCTAACATTGATTTTTATCCCCTTAATCTCTTTTATTTTCCAAGTCAGACTTTAAGCTATTTTGTCCTAATCATTATTTTAAATGACCAGAGTTAAGAAATACCTGTCAGTTCTCCCCCTTGACCACTGAGAACATTAGCAGCATTGGTATAATGTGTCTTTTTCTCCTGCCTTCTCAATCTGTGGTGATTTTCTGCATTACCTGCAATTTTTTAAATGTGCTTCCTTATTTTTTTTACCTTATACTTCTCATTAAAGTAATAGGACTTTCATTCAGTTTTTAATTATTTTATGAGCTATTTAGTCTAAATTCTATTTTTCCATGGTTTTAAAATGGATTTAAAATTTATTCTGTTCCATTGTAAGGGTTTATCTACCTTGTCCTTAATACCTATGTGCTCTTTTCTTCTGACTTGGTACAGCTTTCTAAATTTCTACAGCTATATTTTCTAAATTAGAAGTTTGAATGGAAAAGATCATACATACTTCCCAGTGGTAAAGGGATGTATCATTTCATAACTGCCCCACCACGTGGAGAAAACAGTGTTGGATATACACTTTATACCACAATACATGAAGGCATATTGCAGATAGGTTAAAAGCCTACAAGTAAAAAGTAAAACTATAAAGCTAATAGACAAAATTATAGAAAACTATTCTTGTAACCTTGGCAATGGGAAGAACATCTTAAATGAAAAGCATCAGAAGGTAGAATATTGATGGTTTTGATTGCATAAGTAGTATTTCTATTCAGAAAAGATACATAAACAAAATGGAAAAAAATAGATTGAAAAATATTTAGTATGTCAAAAACTAATTAGGAACCAAGATAATTCAAAAGGGAAAGAATAACCTTTCAACAAATAGGTCTGTAACAACTAAATATCCCCAGGCAAAACAATAAAGTTGGACTGCTTACTCACACCATACACAAATATTAACTAAAAATTGATTATAGATCTAAATATAAGAGCTAACATAAAAAAGCCTTATAAGAGTGCCAACAATAAAAGAATCTGAAAATAAAGTAATTGGTGATTTTAAAAAAGCTTTGGAAAAAACAAATGAGTGAATCTTTATGACTTCAGGTTAGGCAACAACTTCTTAGCTATAAACCTAACTAACAAGGGAGAAAAGAAAACTAGCTAAAATTTCAAACATTTTTTCTTCAAAGGACACTATCAAGAAATTGAAAATATGCCCTGGCTGGTGTAGCTCAGTGGATTGAGCACGGGCTGGGAACCAAAGAGTCCCAGTTCGATTCCCAGTCGGGGAACATGCCTGGGTTGTAGGCCAGGTCCCCAGTGAGGTCCATGTGAGAGGCAACCATACATTGCTGTTTCTCCTTCTCTTTCTCCCTCCCTACTCCTTTCTCTAAAAATAAATAAATAAATAATCTTTAAAAAAAAAGAAATTGAAAATATAATTCATAGAATGGGAGAAAATATTTGTAAATCATGTATCTGATAAATATCTGATAAGAAACTTAAGTCCAAAATATATAAAGAACACTTACAATTCTACAATAAGACAAATAACCCAATTTAAAAATGAGTAAATTATTTTAATAGACATTTCTCTAAAGGAGAAAACTAGCCATCAAAACTGCGATGACATACAACTCCATACCTACCAAGATAGCTATAATAAAAAGTGTAGATAATAACAAGTGTTGGCAAGAAAGTGGAGAAATTGGAGCTCTTATACTTTGCTGGTAGGAATTTCAATTGTGCAGCTGATTTGAAACACAAAGATATAACTGTTCTGGAGATGTAATGTATAGATAGCATATGTTGTTCTGGAGATGTAATGTATAGATAGCATATGTTGTTCTGGAGATGTAATGTATAGATAGCATGGTGATTATAGTTAAAAATATTCTTTCATATGCTTGAAATTTGCTAACAAGGTAGATCTTAAGTGTTCTCTCACACACATACAAAGAAGAAAATAGTAACTATGAGGTGATGAATATGTTAACCAGCTTGATTGTAGTGTTCATTTCAAAATGTATACACATACCAAAATCAAGTTTTGTAAACCTTAAGTGTATACAATGTTTAATTGGCAATTATATCCCAATAAAGCATAAAAAAGGGAAAAAAACAAAGAGAGAATTCATCATCCTATTTCTCCTGGGATTCCCAGTATGTGACGATCTTTCTCAGTATGCCCCAGTTCTTCCTCTGCCTGCTCATTAATGTTTACACCTTGGTTCTCTTCCTCTTGATATTGATATCCAGGCAAATAACTTCAGATATTACTTCAGTATAACTGATTTCATGAAATACAGACCAGAATTTCCAAAATAACATCTGTGGATGCCCCAGCACCAACAGCACCTCAAACTGAATAACTCCCTTCACTCCTCCTATATTATTCTCTCTCAGCAAGACTACTCTAGTCACTTCAGCTAGCAGTGTTGCTAAATCATCTTGGCTTTCACAGTCTACACTCAATAGCCAAGGAGTCATTTTTATTACACATTCCAGAGTCTTCTAGTGTCCAGCAGCTCCTCTTCATCCCCGCTGTGCCTACTCTAACTCAGATCTGTCGTCATTGCCTCTCCAAAGGACTGTTTCTGTCATCTCTGCACTGGGCCAACAGCAGACAGGAATTCTATTTCGGCAATCTTTGAGTCAAGTAACCAAAAATTCTCCTGGAAATAAAATATGATAGTCGAAGTAGGAATTAGAATAGACAAAAAAAAAAAAAAAAAACTAAGGTGGGGATAACAAAGTAGGGGGCAGACCTATGAATCCCATTTTCAGTGAGATTAATTTGTAACTGTGCTTTTCCACACAGACAATGGCAAGTTTTGTGCTTTATGTTCATGAGCATGTCACTCTCTTACACACTTATTTCCAGCCCTTATCAATCCTATTTCCTAGTAGGAGTGCTGTGCTTCAAAATCGCCCTTCTCCTCACTATCTTGATTAATTTTGTCATATTAAACTAATAATTTCCTAAAGGAATTTTCCTGGCTTCCATTTCTTACCTGTCATTCAAAATCTAAAAATCATATTCTTTAAAACAGTGGTATCATTTTTCACCTATTAAATAGGCAAAAATAAAAGACTGATATTATGCAGGTGAGAGGGAAAGAGCTTCATCTCCATAGGACTGCAAATGGGGGCAATTTATTAGAGGCTAATTTGGTAAATCCAATAATGCTTTTTAAAGATGCATACCATTTGACCCAGGGACACCACTTTAGAACTATACCCTACAGAATTGCTTGCATAGGACATCAAGAATGTTCTTTGTAGTGTTCTTCACAGGAGTAGAAGTTTGAAAACTCACTTCAAAGGGCATCAATGGGGAATAATAAATTAAGACACATCTATATTGTCTGATATTATTCACAATTTTAAATTAAAACAGATCTATTTTCACTGGTATGGAAGTATACCCATGAATAAAATAAACAGAATAATTTTACTTTATTATAAAATGAAGAGCAACCAAAAATGCGTATTTCAGTGTGTGTTTTGTGTGCAAGTATGTATCGTATAAACTATATAATTATGTGTGTGTGCTGCTTACAGTTTTTTAAAAGGGATATGTATTACCAACTCTGTTCGCAATGTCTCCAGCTTATTTTTGCTCCCCCTTTTCTGAATTTCTAGGCACCAAGGCTGTCACGTGTATCTTGTCGACACCAGCAGTTGTAAGTTTGTGGAATGGCTAAATTGAGTTTTAAATATGTCTTACATTTCCTACATTGCCTAAACATATACTCAAAAATACTTGTGGAGTTAGTTTCAATACTTAACCTTTGTAAAATTAGAATACATATTTTAAAATATGTTCCAAAATATATATGTTTATGCTTGTCTCATTTTAAAACTCAGTCCTTAATAAGATCCTTTAGATGTATTTCATAATCCACTAAATTACAAAAAAAAAAAATTAATGGCTAAGGAAATGGAACTAATTACCAATCAGTCAAAAGTTAGACATTTATTTGGTATTCAGCAAGTCAGCATAAATCTTTCTAATCTTTGACTCATAGTTTGATTCTGTTTAAGAGCTTAATAATTAAGAATGAAAAGAGCAAATGTGCATCGGATAGGCCTTAGGTGAAGTGGGGGGAGCTCATGATCTGAGGAAGTAGTGACAAGGGAAATTTGCTACCAGAAGTGATATTTTTTCCTTATTCTTCAAGATTTGTTTTTTTATTCTATTTTTTCCATTATCCCCCTTATACTCCTGTCCCCCTGCTATTGCCACAGTGTCGTTCATGCCCATGGGTCCCGTTTCCTTTTTCCTCAGTCCCTTCCCCTGACACCCGTCCCCACACCTTAGCTGTCATCCTGCTCTCCATCTGTGGGTCTGTGTTCACTCACGTGGAGTCTAATGAACAAACTGAACTAATAAGCAAAATAGAGGAGTGATATTTAATAAGTCAACAAAACCCAAAGGCTTATTTTTACCTGATAAATTAGAGTATTGGGAAATATACGTTTTCCTGAAATAAATCTGACAAGAATTCTCCAGTGTTACCATTGGTTCCCTTCTCATTATATTAAGGTCCACAAGTTTCCCAGAGCAAACAGAGCAAAGAATATTTATTTTTAAAAAAGCATTAGTACTGGCCTAAGCATTTTCACAACTTAGCATTTTAATAATGTTTTATACATTTATATTATACATGACATATAAAATATTCATATACCCATTTTCAGATAAGGACCAAAGAGGTCAAATAGCTGCTCAAAGTTACACAGCCGTAGGTTCCGGCACTAGAATTCAACCAGGATTAGCATAATTCCAAGCTCTGTTCTGGGTTCCCTCTCACTCCACAGTGTGATACAACATACTGAAACTGACACACACACAAATTAAGTGCCTGAATATTTCCAGTAAGAAGTCCCATCACTTACAGATTTTGACAGAGTAGACAACAGCGTCGCAGGAAGGTTAGGCAGCTCCCTTGCTGTTACTCTCACTCAGCATGGTCAACAATTATGACCCATATACAGTTTGGACAGTTGTCACTCAGTCACTTCTGCAGACTGTGAAGGCTTCAGAGAGCCTCTGGGGGAGTTGTTAATTGTCTCCCCAGTCTGTGCTTTAACTTTATGTTCTCCACTTTTACAGAAGAACAGGCAAAAATTAGCAATGCCGTATTGTTTCCCCTTTCCATGAGACTGCCATTGATAGCTTACAGTGCTGGCTCTAACCTCAGATTGCTTGGATTTGAATCCCATCTCTGCCATTTACTGTAAGGACTTGGATCAATTGCTTAACTCTTTGAACCTCAGTTTATTTACCTACAAAGTGGGGGTTGCAATACTATCTAGCCATAGGACTAACTGAAGTCATATGTATACAGTGCCTGCTTTAGCCAATGGCTTTTAGTAAGGTCTCAATAAATATAAGCTAGTGTAACTGAGGAAACTAGATGAAATCACTTGTGTTTTATTGAAATTCCTTTTAGAAATGAGTGTCAGGAAATAATTATGCCTCTCTCTTATACCCTGACCCCATAGAACAGGGTTGTCTTTCTCCATCCTTGTAAACAAGCTAAGTCACCTAGGCCAGTGATTCTCAAATTGGGGGCAGTATCTGAAGCCATTATTTCCTTTTTATTGAATGTATTGGGGTGACACTGGTTAACGAAACTATATAGGTTTCAGGTGTATAATTCGACAACACATCATCTGTACACTGTATTGTCTGTTCACCACCCCAAGTCCAGTCTCTGTCCCTCACCACCTACCCCCCCTTACCCTTCTCTGCCCCCCACCGCTGTTTGTCACGGCAGAGGAGAGAGGGGGCCCTGCTGGAATCTAGAGGTTAGGGGTTGGGGATGCTGCTGAACGTCCCGACAATGCGCAGGGAGCTCCCAGCAACAAAGAACTACTCAGTCCCAAATGTCAAAGTAAGGTCTTTTTTGGATGATATTTCTAACCTAGATATTTCTCTCCTTGCCAGAACTTCAGAGAAATTCACAGCCAAACTTTCTCTCATCATTCTATTCATTTCTTACATTAGTCCAGCTATCTCATTTTTGTATTATAACCTTATCACATTTTTGCCATAAAATGCTTAAATTATTTTTAGAAAGAAGCAAATTATATATAAATTCAATAAATTTAACTTTAAAATGTTTAGGTGAGTCCTCCAAGCACATGTGCCGCCTTTCTTGATTGGAGTGTCCGTCCACAGACATTCAGTTATTCTCAAACTTTTAGAACTCACAGCTAATTCTATGAGGCGCCCAGAACAGTGTAGCAAACAGACAAATGAGGTTTACGATGATTATGATAATGACCTCTCAACACCTGAAATATTAAAAGGAGTCACAAAGCAGAATCCTGGCAATCAATCAACACATTCTGAGCTCCTGGAACGAACTCTACTCTGTTCTGGATGCTATGAAAGAACAGAAGTATGTCTTATACTTCTTTTATATTATTTGAGGGGAGTGTAGTTATATTGAGAAGAGAAAAGTGGTGATACTGTAAAGCATGAAAGATAGAAAGCTGTGTTGCCTAAGTGCTAAATTATATAGACCAGTTAAGTTGCAGTGAATTTTTCATAAGGTAATTACGTGCAAAGATTTAAAATATTTATTTTATTGTTAGAGGTTTCTTTTCACATTTAAATAATGCAATCACATGTTAGATTCATTGAAAATGTAGGTAGCCCTCTTTTTTTTTTTTTACTCATTAAATTACGCAAAATGAAATAAACTTACTTTCTAAGGTAGTTTATACAGATTAAGATAGTGACTTTACTTCCCGATTGTAATGAGGTGCTTTCTGACTCATGGTCTCAGTCTAATCTAAGAACAGCCCTGGGGCTGACATTGCATTCCGTAAAATCCCTAGTGTGTCAAGAGTCCAGACTTTTTCGTCTTAAACTGGTTTAATTTTCAGATTTTAAACATCTAAGGCATCCAAATAAAATGTACATGTTGGTTTACCAGATAAAACCAATGATTCCATTCAGGCCAGAAATTGAACTGATTATTCACAGCAAACTAGTTTATGAAAACCAACAAACCTTGTCAAGGGAAGATCAAGCTTTCTCCAGAAAGATCACACGCAAAAAGTGAAATGCAATCTAGTTCCCTGGACTTTTTCTTCAGATGCACAAAGGGAATATCTGGCTCTGAGACAGTTCAGAATGTAGCTGTGTGTTATGTGGGGGACAGTTGACATTCTTTACCTTCAGGGTGGCAATTACCTTCACAATTGCATGCACATGGAGAAGAAAATATACTCCAAATTACATTGTGAACTCTGGAGATTAGTGCATCATTTCATGGACAGTTGAACCTGTGTCCCATATAAATGTTTCCATAGCAAAAACAAAGAACATCATTATGCCGTCTTCTAGATTTCCAAGGAGTTTGCATTAGGGTTTTGCCACCTGACTTCCATTATAGGGAATGGGAGTCAGGGGGCTGAGACTGTAAGCCATGCTTTGAAAATTTAGGGGGATGTGTCAGTGTCTGGACTTAAACATTCATCTTTGTGCTCTTGGTGGCAATTGAATATAAGATGCATTGCCTCTTCCATGCCTTTTGGAAATGGAATTATATACAAATTATATCTGTGTAGTCAAGTGTAAATGGCATAACACATGCATATATAGAACATTTTAAGCCTACAAAAAGAGTTTAAAATGCTTTATAGTTTGAAGTCAACCTCTGGGTCCTTGACCCTATATAAGAAAATTTGAATAATGACTTCCTGCATTCTTAAAATTATGAATGAAGGCAGTGTTTCCCATTCTGAGAGTTGTACTATCAGAGTGAAGAAAATCTCTGAACTTGGAGCCGTTTGATGGAGTTGGACAGATTTCTTCTGAATCTTAGCCACCACCACTGCCCCATTGTCTCACTTTTGCTCATACTTTCCAGGTCTTGCCCTTCATTTATGTAACATGGTTTATGGCCTCAGTTTCATGGTTTCAGTTCCATCGTGCCCAAGATACTTGCAATTACAGCTTCAGAGTTTTGGTTATTGTGTTCTATTATTTCCCCTGAATCCTTCTTCTTACCCTATTCTCCTCCATTAAGGAGTTCAATCTATTCTCTTTGCACAGAAACTCAAATATAGTTCTGATATATAAGAGCATATAAAATGTTCAATAGTGTTTACAAATTCTGAGCAGTTGCCTAGAGAGTAAAGGGACAATGAGGAAAGTGAAATACAAAGGTTAAAGAACCCCAAAAAGAGGTGCACACGGGGCAAAGCCAGGACAGCCAGAGCCAAAACTCTCCAGCCATGAAGATTCTCCGGGCCTCTACTAATCCCATGTCTTCATTAGGCCCAGTTATTTGTTGGATGCTCAGACAAGGTCCCAGTCCCTGAACCCACTGGATACTTGCCATTTGTCTCAATCACACCACTAATGGCATGTTTTCTTCAGTCAAATTTCATTGCTCAGAATTAGAAAAGGATCATTACAATTAGGCCTTCATAAGATAAGCGAATAGTCATGGATTTAGCCTAAAGGATATGGGAAGAGGTCCCTAAGTCTGGGAAGTATGTTATTTAAAATGTTCAAATAGATGCCTAAATCACATAATATTGACAACTAAGTTGAAATGTTAGGGTCAAGGGAATTCTGGGGTTACAGCTACTCTTGTGGCAATTGATCAACAGAACAATGCTAGAATCTTATCCAGCTTTGCAAGACCTGAAATTACAACCATCAAAGTAGAATATGTCCCTCCAGGAATTGCTATGTTATGAATCAGTCTACAGTATTGTCTCTCAAAACATTGTCTGAAAGCTTCAAAAGGATCATATGTTACCTAAGGCTGGAGGTACATGGACTGATCACTTAGCAATAATATTTATGGTATAATAATCCCCATATTTATGATAGTGTGACACATAGAAATGTCTACTGTATGTTTATTTTTAAAGTTAACATAGGCTTTCAAATCATAATTTTTTTCTACAGTGGAAAACAGAGCACCGAGTTAGAAAGTCCATATTCTGAAAAATAAATCTGTTTAAAAACTATTTCTCTGTTCTAGGTAA
This sequence comes from Micronycteris hirsuta, assembly GCA_004026765.1. Lineage (NCBI taxonomy): Eukaryota > Metazoa > Chordata > Mammalia > Chiroptera > Phyllostomidae > Micronycteris > Micronycteris hirsuta. The sequence goes on from PVJI01008061.1 coordinate 49,198, forward strand.
TGTAATAATGATTCAGATGTGCATTCAAATACACAGAGAAAATAGGCTTCATTACTACGTCATTTTCAAAGATGATTAACATTCCTTATAACCATCCTCCTCCAACATGAGAAAAGTGGGCTCAGTAGAATACAATAACCATTGTCTTATGCAATAGTTTAACCTATTTTAAGGTAAAATACTCTGTGGTAGGCAGAATAATGGTCCCCAAAGATGTTCATGCCCTAATCCCTGGAACCTGTGAACATATTCTATTAAATGGTAAAAGGATCATTGCAAACAGAGCTAAAGTTCCAGACCTTAAAATAGGGAGATTAAATTCTACTATTCAGCTGGGTCAAAGGTAATAATGTGTGCCCTTAAAAATAGGCCCTTGTAAGTGAGTAAGAAGAAAAAGACACAAAACTGGTCAGAGATACATGATTGAAGAAAAAGCAAAAAATGTTTATTATTTTTAAAATACATTTTATTGATTATGCTATTAGTTATCCCAATTTTTCCCCTTTGCCCCCCTCCTCCTGGTATACCCCTTTCCTCTGGCAATCCCCCTCTTAGTTCATGTCGATGGGTTGTGCATATAAGTTCTTTGGCTTCACCATTTCCTATACTATTCTTGATGTCCCACTGTCTTTTTTGTACGTACCAATTATGCTTCTTAATCCCTGCACCTTTTCCCCTATTTTTCCCTTTCCCCTACCTCACTGATAACCCTCCAAATGATTTTCATACCTATGATTCTGTTCCTGTTTTGGTTGTTTTTTTTTTTTTTTTTAGATTCAGTTGATAATTATAAATGTCTTGTCCCTTTAATGTTCATAGTTCTGATCTTCTTTTTCTTAAATAAGTCCCTTTAACATTTCATATAATAATGGCTTGGTGATGATGAACTCTTTTTGTTTTATCTTGCCTGGGAAGCAGTTTATCTGATCTTCAATTCTAAATGATAGCTATGCTGTATACAGTAATCTGGGTTGTAGGTCCTTGCTTTTCATCACTTTAAATATTTCTTGACAGTCCCTTCTTGCCCGTAAAGTTTCTTTTCAGAAATCAGCTGACAGTCTTATGGGAACTCCTTTGTAAGTAACTCTCTGATTATCTCTTGATGCTTTTAAGATTCTCTCTTTATATTTAACCTTTGGCATTTGAATTATGATGTGTCTTCGTGTGGTTCTCTTTGGTTCCATCTTGTTTGGGACTCTCTGTGCTTCCTGGACTTGTATGTCTATTTCCTTCACCAAATTAGGGAAGTTTTCTTTCATTATTTTTTCAAATATGTTTTCAATTTCTTGCTCTTCCTTTTCTTCTTCTGGCATCCCTATGAATCAGATGTTGATACATTTGAAGTTGTCCCAGACTGTTCTGGTTGAATGCTTTTTTCCTTTCTTGTGTTCCAAATCATTGGTTTGATTCTTGACTTAATCCTCTCCACTATTGGTTCCCTGTAAGTTTTTCTTTATTTCACTTAGTGTAATCTTCATTTCTTTCCTTCTGTTTTTGATGTACTCAATGAGTTCTTTGAGCATCCTAATCACCAGTATTTTGAACTCTGCATCTGATAGGTTGGTTATCTCCATTTCATTTAGTTCTTTTTCTGGGATTTTATTCTGTTCTTTCATTTGGGCTATATTTCTTTGTTTTCTCAATTTGGCTGCCTCTCTGTGTTTGTTTCTGTGTATTAGGTAGAGCTGCTTCAACTCCCTGTCTCAGAAAAAGCACCTGTAAACTGTGTGGGGTGAAGCCTTAGGTAATCACCAGGGCAGGCAACCCAATTCACAATTTTGTGACTGTGTGAGCAGAGGGTTCAGAGAAGGGACACTGCTGCTGCCTGGCTTCTGGAGGTTTGGCCAGTACTTGCCCCATTTCCAATCATTTCACCCACTTCCTGTATGTGACTGGAACCCTTCCAACCATTGCCCTGGTGGTGAACCCCAGAGGGGATGGATTTGCCTATATTTTAAGTTCATGCAGGCCAATTAAATGGACTCTCCTGAAAACCTGACAGTTTCTTCCACCACCCCAACCCCCACTGGGTTTTACAACCAGAAGTTATGGGGAAACTATCCTCCCAATGCTGGAACCCTGGGCTCTGCCGTCTGGCCTGGAGCTGGGATTGCTTGCTCCCAAGGTATCCCTCTCAATGTTTATCTATCTACCATATGGAAATGTGGGACTGCCCAATATGCTGCCTACCACCTCCTCGCCAGGCCACACTGCATCTGCACATCTCTCTGGCCCTCTCTACCCTCCTACCTATCTGGATGAATGTGGCTTTTTTAAATCCTTGGTTGTCAGACTTCCATACAGCTCAATTTTCTGACAGTTCTGATTGTTATTTGTTTTGAGATATTGTTGTAATTCTCTCTGTGGTTGTACAAAGAGTCAAAGCATGCCTACCTATACCTCCATCTTGACCAGAAGTCTAAAAAGGCAAAAAAGATTTAAAACAGACAGACTCAACCCATGTTTGAAACTTTGAAGATGGAGGAAAGGAGACATGAGCCAAAAAATGTGGGCAAGGAAACAGGGACCTCATCCTTCAAACACAAGGAATAGAATTCTGCCTACAACCTGAATGAGCAAGAGAGCGGATTCCTCTGAAAGCCACCAGAGAAGAATGCTACCTTACTGACACTGATTTCAGCCCAGTGACACCTATGTTGGACTTCTGACCTCAGAACTATGGGATGATACTTTTATGTTGTTTTAAGTTGCTAAGTTCATGGTGTATGGAAACAATAGTAAACTAATTCATATACTGCCATTTTTTTTTCCTTTATCTCTCTCTGAAAGCCTCCTAAATTGTGCCTGGGTGTATGGAGAGGGGTGTGGCCTTTCTGAATTCAAGATAGGTACCCTGGCTGGTGTAGCTCAGTAGACTGAGTGTGGGCTGCAAACCAAAGGGTTGCCAGTTCGATTCCCAGTCAGAGCACATGCCTAGGTTGCAGGTCATGTCTGCAGTGGAGGCCACATGAGAGGCAACCACACATTGATGTTTCTCTCCCTCTCTTTCTCCCTCCCTTCCCCTCTCTAAAAATAAATAAATGAAATATTTTTTTAAAAAAGACAGAGAGTGAAGAGTCCAGGAGAATTCTTTCAGAGCTAAAGGTAAGACTTGATATAACCCGCAATCTCTCAGCCAAGTACCCCCATGCCTTCTGGTTTGCTTAGCTCCAAGAAACTTCAAGAAGTCTCAAAGTCCCTGTGAGCCTGAGCCTGTCCAGAAATCCCCAAGATGAGGAACTTAAGAGCCTAGCATATCTCTTTCTTAATGGGGAAGGTGAGAGTTTGTTGAGGGGGAAGGAACAACATAGGGATTCCATATTCCATAGAGAATATCTTAATAAATTATCTAGCTATATATGTTCTTATACAAAATTAATCTTGAAATATCTGAATACAAGCAATAACTATAAATGATGAGACTTTATAATGTAGGACAAAAAGCATGGGGCTCAAATCTGATGTCAGTTAGCTAGGAGGTCTTGATATATGACCATGATCAACTTATAAAATATCTCTGATTCTCAGTAGTTTCTCAATGGGTAAAATGTGAAATATAATACTTCCTACATTGCTGCAATGAGTAAATGAATGATGTAGGTTAAGTATCTAGCACCTCTGTCTGTCTCCCTTCACAAAATCCTTTTAGACCCCGTAATTCATATTTATATCTGCCTTATTGTCTTCAGACTTTGGGTAGAAAAGACAGTATTTTCAGTGGCTTTTAATTTATCTCTAAAACAATTCACTAATTCCCTATTGTACATTTATTTATTTCTAATTTATTTTTATTTATTCCACTAGACTATTTATTTATTTACTTGCCTATGTACCTCTTAGAATATTATTTATAAGCTAATATTTTAAATGTATTATTCTAACTTGACTAAATTTACCTCAAGTTCTGTTAAATTCAAGAAGGATGGATTTTTGTAATTATTTTTACTTGATTTTCAAGTATTATTAGCCGTAAAATCACTGAAAGTATCTGATATTTTTCTTTTATAAAAGAAAAATGTAGACACAACCTCCTTGGATCTATGTTTTGAAAGCAGATGTTTAAATTACTGTGCAATGAACAGGTACACTCATAAGTCTTTTCATACTATACCTGCATAAGTAAACATCAGTGATGTTTAGAAACAATTTTAATGATATTTTAATGGTACATGAATCAGATTCCACAAGTCATAAGAGGGGACCTCAATTATTGCTCATTAACAGACTAGTAAAATTAAGTAATCTGAAAATGGTCTATATTGTGCAAAAATATATATGTATATGTGAAAACAGTTGGGTTCTTAATGTAATGTGTTTGTGAGTATAAAATGCTTGAATGGCAAATAATTTTAATTTAATTGAAAAACTGTAAATCCTTTCAATTCATGGTCACCAATAAGTAACATACTTCTTTTATGATTCAAGGACACACACTAGTGGAAGCTTTGATGAGAATTGAAGCAAGACTATCAGATCTTCTGGTGAAATGCTGTGCATATTTCTATCTTTTTAGGTCATAAATCTTTAGTTTTTTAACAAAATAATTTAATAACAGGATATCATAAAACTACCAGTAACTAACACCCTAATCTAGCCATGGAAATAGGACTTGACCAAATAAGGTAACATAAAAAAATGCACGTCAGTACTGAACTTACTTTTCTATTTGTTATTTCTCTTGAAATATTTCATCTGTTGAAACATTTGTTGATGTGGAATTTTTATATGTGCTTGCTGGAATTGGAGCGAGGTAAGTCGGCCACACGGAAGTAATAGCAATTATTAGTGTGAATGTCAATGAAAACTCACTCAGTTAAAGAGAAGTTTCAGAGAAAATCACTTTTAAAATGTATTTCTAAAGCTAGTCTGGTTTAATTCCCAGGCTTGCAATGAAATGACACAATCATCCCATACCAATACTCTCATACTCTTTGAAAGAGATTCTATAGTATCCTTAAATAAGTCATTCCGAGAATTTAAGATGCACCTGATTCAGAAGTCTCCTCTGCAATCTCTTCTGGATGTGATTGGTATTTCTACCCTGTTTTTCTGCTTGCATCAGAAAGGCAGATTAACTACAATCCACTCCTAAAATCATATCCCCTTCAAATTTTTGAGAGGAAAATTACAGCCAAATCCCTGAATGTTACGTTGTTGCAGAGAGAACCCTCTATTGCTTTGTAACTATCCCCTACTGGGTATATTATGTAAGATAATAAAAACGATCCCATGATTAGTTTCTAAAAAATAGTGACGTGCGTAGCCCATGTTAGCATGAGTCACATGTTTGATCATTAGATGGGTTCCTGTATGAGCGAGGCATATTCTGAACCAGAGCTGAATTAAAGATGTGTGGGCACCCATGTTAGGTTACTCAGCAAAACAGCCAGTAACATGCTATAGCTATTTTTTATAATCTATCAAATTAAATCACCAATTCATTAAATTTAGACTTCTAGCATATAGCAAATCTGTAATTAAACTAAACTAATTAACATTTTATCCTCATATGAAGAATGCATTTACTCTGTTTATATGGGATTCTATTTATAAGATTTTCTGTGGACCATCTGTGTGGTCTCTTCTGAAGCACCATCTATCTTGGAGCGTATTTCCTTAGCAGGAAAAAAAAAAAATCTGTTGTTGGTGCAGGAAATTTATTCACCACTAAAAAAGCATTTTCCAATTTAGAAACAAAAAATAGGTACAGTGTACTGGCAACGAATGCTTACTGCCTAGAGAAAGATTGATTTTGTTTGCAAACCATATGTTTGATATCTAAATCATGTTCAGTCTTTCATCATGATTGCAGATTGATACAGTCCTCGAAAATTGTATTTATCTTTTCCAGCACTCATCAAACACTAAATACCTAACTAGGCTGCAAGAAGAATCTTTAATTTCATCATTTTACTCTGGTAATTGCTTTTCCTTCCTTATGTTTAACCAGAGTAAATGAACTATAATTTTAAATTTCTCTTGGCACTCGTTATCAGATGCTGTATAAAACATGAACAAGGTGAGGAATGATGAAAAGACAATAGAAAGAAAAGTCTTCTCTGCAACAAGAAAAGGTGTTGCTTACGAGGGTCAAACTCATTTCTCCGAAGACGCCCAGAGGCCGTCAGTCGTATTAACCCCCAATGAGGTTTCCAAACTCCCGAGAGCCATGTATAAATTGAAAGGCAGGTGCCCCATAGAAAGTGGGAGCCACCTGTTTGCCACCAGAGAATTGTTGTCTGGTAGGCTTTCCAGCCTTGTGTGCTACTTCTCAATTTTTTCAAGAAAGGCCAAAATTTAGGTAGCTTTTATAAAATCTCCTTACTTTAAATTGTTGACCACCTGTTAGATTTGTTGTCACAACAGTGTGTAGACCAAGCAAAGTACGTGCCTGAAAGACTCAGTCAGCCCCGGATCTCTCGATTTGCAATCTCATCCTTGAGTTTTATTGTCAGGCAATATTCTCAACGGCAGAATGACCTTGTAAAATAAACTTTTTAACATTAAGAATGAGTTTCATTTATTTATTTTAAATGAAATCGATTGGGGTGACATTGATCAATGAGATTATATAGGTTTCAAGTATACGTTTCTACGATACAAGATCCGTATATTGGATTGTGTGCCCACCATACAATGTCAAGTCATTTTCTGTCACTATACATTTGACCCCCATTACCCTTTAATACTCCCCCCACTCCTCTTCTCTTTGGTAAGCATCATACTGTCACTTGTATCTACGATTTTCAATTTTATATTCTACATCTTGCATATTTCTCATAGCAATATTTTTTCTGATATATCTCCTCAGGCAAGGGAAACAAAAGAAAAAAATTAACAAATAGGACCACATCAAACTAAAAAGCTTTTGCACAGCAAAGGAAAATATCAACAAAATGAAAGGACAATGCCCTGAGTGGGACAACCTATTTGCCAATGACATATCTGATAAGGGATTATCTCCAAAATTCTTAAAGGACTTATACAACTCAACACCAAAAAATCCAATTAAAAAATGAGCAAAGGATCTGAATAGACACTTCTCAAAAGAGGGCATACAGATGGCCAATGGACATATGAAAAGGTCACTAATCATCAGAGAAACGCAAATGAAAACCACAATGAGATATCACCTCACACCTGTCAGAATGACTATCATCAATAAATCAACAAACAACAGGTGTTGGCAAGGTAGTGGAGCAAAGGGAACCTTCTTACACTGTTGGTGGAAGTGTAGAATGGTGCAGCCTTTATGGAAAGCAGTATGAAGTTACCTCAAAAAATTAAAAATGGAACTGCCTTATGACCCAGCAATTTCACTCCTGGGATTTTATCTGAAGAAGTCAGAAACACTAATACAAAAGAATACATGCACCCCCTGTGTTCAATGCAGCATTAATTACAAAGCCAAGATTTGGAAACAGCCAAGTGCCCATCAGCAGAGGAATGAATGAAACAACAATGGTACATTTACACAATGGAATACCACCCTGAAGTAAAAAATTAGAAAATCTACCCTTTGTGACAGCATGGATGGACCTGGAGAGTATTATGCTAAGTGAAATAAGCCAGTCAGAGGAAGACAAATACCAAATGATTTCACTTATATGAAGAATCTAATGAACAAAATAAACAAATAAAATAGATACAGACTCATAGATGCAGAGAACAGACTGACAGCTGTCAGAGGGGAGAATTTGGGGAGGCCGGGTGAAATAGGTGAAGCGATCTGAGAAAAATGTCGTCTTAGAAGGAAGGGGACTGGGGGAGGTAGAAGACGGTAAAGGGGAGATAAATGGCGATGGAAAGAGACTGGGCCTTGAATGGTGAACACACAATACCATATACAGAAGATGTATCTTAGGACTGTGTGCCTGAAACCTGTATGACTTTGTGAACCACTGTCGCCTCAATAAATTCCATTTACAAATTTTAAAAGGAGTTTTATTTAATTGATGTAATTAGAAAAGTATTCAGTAGGGAACTGGGAAACATTAGTTGCAGTTGCCTTTCTACCACTGTCTATTTTTTGACTTCTGACAGCCACAATCACAAGCAAACACCTTTATTAAGTACTTGTTGCTTTGAGTTCATAGTGTGGTTCTAAGTGCTTTACTTGTTTTCCTTCATCTAACCCTCTTAACAACCATACAGGGACTGGGGATCACAGCGATTCCCACACTGAGCTGAAGACACAAAGCATTCTTGAGTACCTAATATATGTGTGCCAGATACCACACAATACATTCATTATTATTAATTAATGCATTAATTACTCATTATGTAATACTTATTAATTATTAAAATAGATCTAGCACATGTAATGTTGGAATTTCATTGGGGAGAATAGACCATAAACAATAAAAAACTATGCAATCAAGTCATGGCATCACAAAATGCTTATAGTAAATTGCCTGAGGCCATGCAAATAATTCATGGCAGAGCTAGAATTTAGAATAACTAACATTTACTGAGAACTTACTAGGAACCAAGCACTGTGCTAATGCATCAGAAAGATTAGCTAACTTAAACCTCAGAACAGTTCTTCAAGTTACGAGCGACTGTTATTTCCATTTTTCAGATGAATTACCTGAGGCACAGAAAAGATGAAGTGATTTGCCTTGGTTGCACAGCTAGTAAGAGATGAGGCTAGGATTTGAATCCAGTCCCCTATGTTCTTTGCCACAAACCATTCTTTTGGTAAGCAAGTCACTTCATCTCTCTGCAGGCTTAACTGTAAACTCCTCACATGGCTTACTAAAGTGTAAATTACATATGGATGTATGGTTGAGGATGCCCAATAGGAGAAAAGGAAGATTGGACTCAATGATTTATAAGTTGCCTCTGTGATCTATGATTTAAAATTTGAATATCTGGTAAAATATATGGATCAAGATGTGTCTCTTCTGCATTGTATAATGTTCCTGTTGCTATTTGTGTTCAAAACATTCGAGGAATAAGTTCACTAAGTAGAATTTTGTTGTAAAACTATTCCATGGCCAGATATGCCTCACATTAAATTTTAGTAAAGCTTAGACTTGTATACTTTCTTTTTTAAACTTTTTATTGTTGTTCAATAACAGTTGCGCCCCTTCCTCCCCCATTACCCTCCCCTGCCCTGCCCACCCCCCAACATATAATCATCCCCCCCACCATTGTCCTTTTCCATGTCAAATGTCCTTTATAGATGTCAAACCCAACTCACTGCTCTTTCAGGTTACTAGCCAGGAGTTCTCCTTATCAACAACTGTTGGTTATGTTCTATGGTCTGGATACCTGGGCAACCCTTGCTTTTTGTTTCTCTCAGTCTTTGGAATACAAACGTGGTATCATTGAGTTCAAGTTCCCCAAGTCTTTAAAAAGTAGGTGTTTATATTTGGATTAAAATTATCACAAGGTCATTTGTCATTCCTTGCAAAGGATGGCCATTCCTTTATGCCCCACCATCCTGACTGTTTCATAGTAGAAATAGCCAGAAGAGTGTGTTTGTGATATTAGTACAAGAATTTAGATACTGTGTGAGAAAGAATTTTTATAAATGTTTATTGCTTATGAATAGTACTAAAATACAATTTTGGCATGAAATGATCAAGTTCCACATAAAATCAATTACATAAAGTGGGCATATGTGATTATTTCATTTGACTACTGGGATGCTACTAAAAACAATAATCAATACATTCCAAAATGCATTTTCTTTGACATTGCAGAATAGAATATCAAATATAGTTATCAGCATATATTTTCCAGTAGAAAAAACACTTGAGAATAAAAGTATAAGTGTATATATATATGTTACATATACATGTGCTTAGAATAAATTGCCATGAAAAGAAGAGCTACAAATGGCTAGAGGAATCTATTGTGATCTAATTTTATAATGGAACAAAAGGTTTTTTTTTTTAATTTGGCATGTAACCTGCTCCTGAAGTGTGATGTTGTAGCAATATTTCCAAGTGGCTTAATTTGTCATAGACTTTTGAGAAAATCCAACATTTTGTGTTGGTGGCTCTATATTCATCCCAGAGAATTTACACATAAGAAAACAGCCATATAGGATTCAACTGCAAAAGCACAGGTAAAAAGGAAAACATCTGGTTTTTCCAGGGCCTCGGAGGAAATGACCCGATATGATGGAAGTCATTATAATCACAAGGTCCTGATGCACTTCAGAAAAAAAAAAATGACATACTAACCTATGAACTACTATAGCTAATTAAAATTGTCTCCAGGGAAAACCATTAAACTTAAGGTAGATAAACATCCATTATTAATGTTTGATGCTCTGTATCTTCCCAGGATGCTCTGGCAAAGTCTTTTATTCTTTAATCAAAATTCTCCTTATGAAAATACAAATGTTTTAAAAATGTTTCAAATACTTGTCTCTGGACATCATAATTAAATTTTGGTATAATAAAAGTTTTCACCTCTTAGCTATCTGCAGATTTTAAATAGAATCATTCATGTTATATTTCAACATGTTACAACTAGTAAATGCCTAAGGATTCATTTAGCATATCTTGAAGAAAGTGTAGCCCACGAAAGACCTACTAATTCATTTCATAACACTCTTCATATTATTGTGATTAAGACCAGGGAGTACCTGTTTAATTCCAAATTCATTGTTCTGACCATCCAATTCTTCCCTGGGCTTGAGTCAATCCCTAGATTCCTTTCACCAAAGAGAATGTGGAGTATTTGGAGGCTGAAGAGGGTAGTGGCGATCATAATTCACACTGAGGTTAGCAGATAAAATATTAAAGGTTTGTGAAGACTTCAGCTGAAAAACTAAGGTGAACATTGACTCTTTTCTATGTAATAATTTATAAGCTGTATTTTGGTATTGTCGCAGTTTCTTTACTTGCTCTTTGATTGTGCTAAGTGAAGGCCAAGGCCCCAATCACCCACTAAAGGTAGAATAACAAATGTTAAACTTAGAACAGCTTAAGATAATTCTCATGTCAGGTGTAAGAAGCAAATTTCTGAATCATTAAAATTGAAGTGAATGTGAAATCCTACATAGAGGATTTTATAAAACAAAATTACTCCTTTTCGGTCTCAGAAATCATATGGGCTCTTCATAATATGGGCAACTCCACTCATTTTTTTGGATCTTCACTCGCTGTCACTTTCCAGCACGTGCTCTAGAATGTAGCTGTGATGGCTAGTTTTTTGTAACAACTTGCCTGGGCTAAGGAATGTCCAGGTAGGTGGCAAAATTTATCTCTGGTTGTGTCCATGAGGATGTTGCTGGAAGGGGTTCGTATTTGAACCAGTAGACCGAAGATCACTCCCGTGTGGGTGGGCATCATCCAATCCACTGAGTGTTTGAGTAGAACAAAAAGGTAGGTAAATGGCAAATTTGCTCTCTGCTTGAAGCTGGGACGTCTATCTTCTCTTGCCTTCAGAAATCTGAATCCCTGGTTCTTTAGCCCTTGGACTCAGATTTATGTCATTGCCTCTCCTGGTCCTTGGACCTTCGAATTTGGACTAGAACCAGCTTTCCTGGCCCTCCAGCCAGCAGATGGCAGATGGTGGGACTTTTCAGCTTCCGTAATGGTATACGAGTAAGCTGATCCTTTCTAATGAATCTCTTTATCTGCTCCTATCTCTATATCACATTAGTTCTGTTTCTCTGGAGAACTCAGAATAATACATAGCTATGAAAATTTTCTAACTATGCATAATTTTTATGCTTCTGAGTGTTTGCATAAACTTTTTCTTAGTTGCTCACATTTCCTATTAACACTTCTGCTAATCTTTCAAGGTACAAGTCAAATATGACCAGCTTTCTGAGACCCTCTCTGACTTCAGACATTTTTCCTTTTGTGCATATTGCTTTTACCTAGATTATAACTCAATTAGAATCTATGTAACATACATTAGGGCACTATAGTTCTATAATATATTACAAAATATTAATATATAATAAAGATTATAGTAAATGTAAAGCATGTCTTTGTCTGTCGTGGCTCTGACAAACAGCTGATCAGCAGCACTTTTCACTTGGACAAGAAGTCACTCAGGATAATCATGAGATTTTAATACTGAGAAATCTATAGGCAAACAACAACCTGATAAATTAATGGACTCAACTGACATTGGTAATTTAAGCAAACAAGAAGAATTTAGTATAAGGACATATGAAGTAGCTTGCAGGTTCACAGGAAAAACTGAAGATATTTTCTTCTAAAAGAATAGAAGCCTAAATGGCTCCAGGATTCTAAGTAGCTGAAACTGTCCAGTCTTTCTGGACACCATGATAGGTGGAATTTAGCCCCAGTCCTCATTCTTCTTCAAAACTCAGAATTTCCGGGGAAAAAAAAAAAAGATCAGATTAGCCTAGTTTCAGTCCTGTGCCCCTTGGCTAGCAGAGGGCAGGGGCCTTGACTGACATTCAGAATGCATGCAATGTGGAAGAAGCAAATCGGCTGCAATTACCAGAAGAGGGGATCACTGCCGGGCAGACAGAGTGACACATGTCCACCACAGACACCTACTGGAGGAGCATCTAAATTTTTTCTAACTTTATATAATAAATACTTATCTCTGTAAATGCTACCACATAATAAGGAATAAACACCTTAACTTTCCCCTATTCTTTCATTTCAGTTGATGAAAATAACCTTTAACCTAAAATTATAATTCTGAAAATGCAAGCCTTAGTCTAGAAAAGAAACTTCCAGAATAGGAAAAATAATAAGAATGTAATTTTATAAACTGAGTAGATAAGAAAGAAGTTTATAAAATCTCTTAAGACACCATTTCTGATGCTTCACTTGATTGGTACTACATAAGAGAAACAGATATATATTTACCAAAAAGTTAATAGTAAGAAAACCTCAATAGCAGAACAGGTTTGAGAGTCCATATATCTTCATGAACTCTCAATTTATACACATTTGATGCTGTCAAAAACAATAGAGTCAGCTCTGCTCAAGTTTATGGCTCTGGGGAAGCCTGATAAGATTGAACGTTTAGCAAAACTTGTCACAGAATCAGGATGAAGTCCACCCATTTGTCTTGCTGGCCCATGGTGAGTAATTTAAATGTTTGTGCCTATAAACTAAACTGGTAGCAGGAACGAATCATTTTGATTGGTTTATTTGCTTACACAAAGGCACCCAAACCACCAGGAGGGTGACAACTAAAAGTGAACAGATCAAAATGTCAATAATCTGTCTTCTGTTTTTTTTAAATTTTGATTCAAGGATAAAGGTAGTTTCTCTAATAATTCTGTGGCTCCTTACTTTCCTACCTATCACCCAACATTTATTGAATTAATGTCATTTAAGCACTACGGTATCCTAGGTGTTAGGTTAATAAGTAGTTAGATAACAAGGAAAGAAACACAAAAATGGAAATTTCAAGCATGCTTATGGTAACCTAGAGATCCAGCTTTTTAGGACCTGTCTACTCTCCCTAAGCAAATTTAATTATTTATTCAAACCTGAGTGGGTCTCTTGAGTAAGTTCATGTATTGACCTTTTCTTTTGTCTTTTTTCTTTCTTACTATTTTTGTGAGCATATCAAGGTATAATTTATACATAATAAAAATATCAATAATAAGTTATCAGCTTTAATTGAGTGAGTTTTGACAAATGTATATATTTATATGACAACTACCATGATCAGGATCTAGAACATTACCATCACTCCAAAAAGCTTTCCTGGGTCCCTGAGCAAATCCTGGCAAACACTGAACTGCTTTCTGTGGGCTGTGTGTTTTCTTTGATTTAACATGTGACTTTTGAGAGTCATCCATATGTTCAGAAAAATCAGTAATTTTTTCCTTTTTACAGTGGATGGCATTCATATTATACATATACCACAAATTATGCATGTACCACTTGAAGGACGTTTGGGTTGTTTCCAGTTTAGGGCTATTATAAGTAAAGTTGCTATTAACGTTTAATCCCAGGCATTTATGTACAACCCAATGTCATTTATTGGGGTTAACGCCTATGAGTGGGATTGCTAGGTCATGTGGCAAGAATATATTTAACTTTATGAGAAACCGCCAAACCATTTTTCCAAAGTGCTGTGGTGTTTTGTATTCCTACCAGCAATGTACGAGAATTCCAAATGGTCCCCGTTCCTCCACTTATAGGTTTAGCTCTGTGTTCTACTTCTGGTTAAATTGTGAATAAGGTTTGAGGTAATGATTAAGATTTCCTCTGGGTCTCTACACTGCTGATGGGATGCATACTGATGCAGCCACTGTGGAAAACTGTATAGAATTTCCTCAAAAAACTAAAAATGGAACTGCCTTTTGACCCGGCGATTCCCCTCCTGGGATTATATCCTAAGAACCCTGAAACACCAATTCAAAAGAACCTGTGCACCCCAATGTTTATAGCAGCACAATTCACAATAGCCAAGTGCTAGCAATAGCCTAAGTGCCCATCAGTAAATGAATGGATCAAAAAGCTGTGGTACATTTACACAATGGGATACTATGCAGCAGAGAGGAAGAAGGAGCTCCTACCCTTCACGACAGCATGGATGGAACTGGAGAGCATTATGCTAAGTGAAGCAAGTCAGGTGGTGAAAGACAAATACCATATGATCTCACCTATAAGTGGAACCTAGTGAACAAAACAAGCAAGCAAAATCCAACCAGAGATATTGAAATAAAGAACAAACAAATAGTAACCAGAGGGGAGGGGATAAATGGAGAAAGAAAGGGAAGGGTGTTCCAGGAATATGTATAAAGGACCCATGGACAAAGACAAATGGGAGGATTAGGATTGAATGTGGGAGGAAGGGATGGGTAGGGCAGGGGAGTAATTGAACAACAACTAAAAAAAAAGTTTCTCTCAGTCTCTTGCTCTTTCTCTGGTACATGGATATCCACTAGTTCCAACATCATATGTTCATAGATTATAATTTCCCCATTAAGTTGTCTTGGCACCCACCTTGAAAAATCAGTTTATGGACTTCTGTTCAACTGTTCTATATCTCTACCTTTATATCAATCTACCTGTCTGGAACGTTCTGGCTTGATATTAGATCTTGAAATTAGGTTGTGTAGTCTTGCATTTTGTTCTACTTTTTCAAAATTATTTTCGGCAATATAGTCCAAAATAGCCTTTCCTTATATATATGAACATTTTAGAATAAGCTTTCGACACCTACAAAAAGTCTGCTGGGATTTGACTGGAATCAAGCTAAATTTGTAGAGAAAATTGGGGAAAACTGCTATCTTAATAATATCACATCTTTCATTTGTTTGGGTCCTCTTTCATTTCTTTTAGAAATATTTTATAGTTTTTAGTGTACATGACTTGTATATATTTTGTTAAATTTATTCCCAAGTATTTTATGTTTTGAATAATATTGTTCATTTAATTTTTATTTTCAATCCTTTGTTGCTAACATATAGATATAAAATTGGTTTTTGTACATTAACCTTGCTTCATGTCACCTTGTTAAATTCAGACTTTCGTAGATTCTTTGGAATTCCTATATATATGATCATACTGTCTATAAATAAAGACCATTTTATTTTTTTCTTTCCAATCTGTAAGCATTTTATTTCTTTTCATTTCCTTATAACGCTGGCTAGGAATTCTAGTAAATTGAATAAAAATGCTGAGAGCTTTGTTCCCTAGTTTAGAGGGAAAGAATTCAATATTTCACCATTAAGCATAAAGATAGTTATAGATTTTTTATCATAGGTGCTTTTCACCAAATTGATAATGTTCCTTTTTCTTCCTAATAGGCTTGAAAGTCTTTACCATTAATAAACTTTGAAATTTATTGTATGTTTCCCTGCATCCTGTATGTTAATATGGTGAATTACATTGATTCATTTTTTAACTTTAAGCCAACTTTGCATTCCTAGGATAAACCCCACTTGGTCATTATTCATCTTCTTTATATATTTCTGGATTTTATTTGCTAATATTTTACTAAAGCTTTCTAATCTATGTTTGTGCAAAATACTGATCTCTGGTTTTCTTTTCTTGAAATGTCTTTGTCTGGTTTGTTATAAGAGTGATGTTAACCACATAAATTAGTTGAAAACGGTTCTTCCTTTTTCTATTTTTTTGGAGAAGTTTTTGTACAATTTCTTCCTTAAATGTTAGAATCTGCCAATGAAGCCACTTAGGCCTAGAGTCCAGGATTTTTCAGGTAATTAAATTCTTGAGTGAGATTTGGTGGCTTGTATCTTTTAAGCATTTGCTCATTTAACATAAGTTGCTCAATTTATTGACATAAAAAATCATTCGTGATATTTTATTATGCTTATGTCTAAAGAATTCATAATGAACCATTTTCTCATGCCTAATATTGATAATTTTTATCTTGTCTTCTTTCCTGGTCAATCCACTAAAGGTTTATTTATTCTCTTGATCTTTTCAAAGGAAGAGGTTTTGTTTTCATCGTTATTCTCTGTTTCTTTTTCTGTTTTCTATTTCATTGATTTTATCTCCCATATTTACTATTTCTTTCTTTCTGCTTTCACTTACTGCTGCTTAGAAGTTTCTTAAAGTGATGACCTAAGCTTAGGTCATTAATTTAAGACCTTTCTTCTTAATCTGAGCATTTAATGCATTACGTTCCCTATAAACACTGATTTAACTACATCCCACGAATTTTGATATGCTGTGATTTGTTGTCAAGTTGAAAATATGTTCTAATTTTCCTAGTGATTTTGACTGGAGTGATAGCTGTGGAAATGGCAGGAAGTGATGAGATTTAATAGGCATTTTAAAGATTAGATAGATAGATGATAGATAGACAGATAGATATGAATTGATAAGGAACTGAAAATGAGAGACAAGCTTGACCTTCACAATTTTGTTAGGGTTGGCAAGATGAGAATGAATTTCATGTGATTTTGGCAGCACATATTTAGATTACTTTCTGTCTGAAGGTTGCACATTTTGGAGAATATGCATGGTCTAAGACCCTCAGAAAACATGTAAAAATTGTACATTGGTACACTGAATAATGTATGTAAACTACCATAGCTAAGAATGAAAATATTTTGATAGCTTGATGGCTCTGACAAATGGTAATATATAGACTTACCCCTTGTGATATATGCTGTCACTGAACTACTTGAACTAGCTCAAATCCCTCCTCAGCAATATTTCATCTGGTTGGGTTTGAGTGCTGAACAAGGATTTTACTGAATATATAACTTATCCCCAACTTACCTTCGCAACATATCCCCCATCATGTCCTCAATGCAAAAGTTCCACTGTGTTCTTTACCATTCTCTGGTAACCCAGGTGCTTTCCACATTTTCTCAATATTTCCTCTGACTCCAAAACTCTCCCCCTACCACTCCACAGGCAAAATACTTTTTATTACTCAAGATTTTTCTCCAAAGTCACTAGTTTTGCAAAGCATTTCTAAATCCACCTCCTTCTGCTCACCTTCTAATCCTAGGTAGATTTTGTCCACCCCACTCTGCACCTCTCCAAACAAGGAGTGACATTTACTTGGTACTATGTGTCACTGCTCCAACACCCCCATCTCCCTAATTTTGAGGCCTGGCATTGACAACACTATTTACCAGATGTTATAAAGTTCAATACTAATAATAATAGTCAGCACTGAGTCTTTTCACTATGGGATGTATTTCCTAATTAATCTTCACAGCAAGCCCATATGTAGATCATAATTTTCCTCACATGAGAAAACAGGAAGAGATTGGGCAATTTCATCAAGGTTATAGCGGGTATCCATAGGCAGGGCCAAGATTAAGATTCAGGCTACCTGACTTTCTATCAGGGCATGAAACATTAAACACAGCGCCCCTCCAAATGATTGCTAAACTGAACTAGGTGGCGCTCTAGAGTGTATCAAGGCACTAGCTGTTCTCCTGATGATAAAGGAAGAAAATGCCCTTTCCCAACAAAGGAAGCTTTCTATTCCGTGACCTCATAAATATAACTAAATATAATAAAGATAGCTTTTGCCCTGGAGATTTATATAAAACATATCAAAACTAACTATGGGTCTGTCCATTTAAAATTGTATACAATGGCAGCAGCATCAATCATAGCTCTTTCTAGAGAAATGCTCACCAATTTAGATTATGAGAGATGCATGTAATGACTCCAAGTTAGTCTTGAGAACTGTATGCATAACGCTGTATACACTTCTCAACAAGGTTGCCAAATTTTTTGATAAGTGATTGGAGTGAGATAATCCCAGCAAAAGAAGTAAACACACATTTAAGCATGAAAATAGATTGGGTTTGTCCTCCTCCCTGCTTGCTGGAAATGGGTCAGCCAATTGAGAGAGAACACAGGGAGCTCCCACCGCAGAAGGCACTGCGCAGAATCTGCTATGTGGCTAACGAGAGAGCTGCAGCCACACCTCACTTGAAAATCAGGCATCCTGAGCTGAGCCTGAATTTATTCAAGAAGGATAAGTTTGATAGATAAGGATGCTCTACACACATCAGCTCAAGCTTTAACTTCATTGTCAAGGCCAAGATGAGCAGCAGCCCTAGAGGAACAATGAACACTACAGAAATTTCCTGAAGTCAGCGCTGCCAGCAGGTCTTTGTTTCATTGAAGCCACAGAAAA
Source organism: Micronycteris hirsuta (assembly GCA_004026765.1). Classification (NCBI taxonomy): domain Eukaryota; kingdom Metazoa; phylum Chordata; class Mammalia; order Chiroptera; family Phyllostomidae; genus Micronycteris; species Micronycteris hirsuta. The sequence continues at coordinate 67,750 of PVJI01008061.1, forward strand.
TAATATTTGTTAAAAAAAAATAAACTGGAAGAAAGATCCACATCAAAAGTTTAGTCTATAGTATAAAAGTGTATAGCTGCAGTAGAAGGAAAAATTACTAGTTGAAGGAAGTATCCACAAATAGAATTTGCCCCACTTCAACCTAAAACTCTTTCCGTAGGGCAGTCTTCTCTCACCCCCTGACTAGGTTAAATGTTCTGTCTGTACTTTGTCTTGGCAGCATTTACATAATCATATTTATATTAATGTATTATTTGTATGATTGTTTATGACTGGCCCCTGCCCCGACCAGACACAGGTTTTTCAAGAGCAGACATCATGCCTCTCTTACTCAGCACTGTATTTCCATTTTTCACCCTTGCACAAAGTGCTTAACAATTATTTGATGAGTAAATGACTATTCCCATGCAAACTCTAGGTGATATGGAGGGGGGAGTATGATGAACTTTTAACACTAATATAGGAAAAGGTAGTAAAATTAAGAGAGAAAATAAAATTTCTAAATCTGGAACCTGGGTTCAACTAGAACCATCAAGAAGAGTCTACTTCCAGTTTCTGTAACACTTTTTACTTGGATCTGTGACATAAGCAAAAAAAAAGTTCTGTAAGAGATTTTCACACTTGCTCGTAAATGTAATTATGTTGAAGCCCTGAAAATATAATTTGGATTATTTAAATGTAGTTATCTTAACAATGTTTTTTACATTTCTGAATCCACAATTGTGTCTTTATTAAAAAAATAAATAAGAAGACTTCTGGCCAAGATGGAGGCATAGGTGGACACACTGTGCCTCCTCACACAACCAAAAGTGGAATAACAATTTAAAAAGCAAAATAAACAACCAGAATGGACAGATAATCGAACTGAGTGGAAGTCCAACAGCCAAGAAGTTAGAGAGGACATGTTCGTCCAGACCGGTAAGCGGGGCTGAGCCCGGTGGAGAGCGTGCACAGGGAGAGGGCAATTTGCCCAGGGAGACTCAAGGCAGGTGTGCCTGGACAAAAGCAGCTCAAAAAGCGGCCGGTGCACTTGGAGAAGCCAGCGGAAAACAGCGGGCGGAGACTGGTGGGCTGGGCGGTCCCTTACCTGTGTGTGCAGATAAACTGGGAGAAGGAGCTGTGGAGTGGAGCAGGGAACACCTGTGGTGATTGAGGCGGCAGCAGAGGCAGCTCCCAGCCACACAGGAGAGTGCATTGGGAGAGAGGTGACTGGGAGCCCGTTGCCATTGTTCCCTCCCAGGCCATGCCTTCTCAGATGGCCTCAAAACACAGCCTCAGTGAAGATTACCCTGCCCTGGTGAACACCTAAGGCTCCACCACTTAAAGTAACAGGCGCTCCTAGAAAAAAAAAAAAATGGCCCAAATGAAAGAACAGAACAAAGCTCCAGAAAAATTACAACTAAGGGATGAAGAGATGGCAAACCTATCAGATGCACAGTTCAAAACAGTGGTAATCAGGATGCTCACAAAATTGGAAGAAAGTTGGTCATAAATAGATGAACAAATGCAGGATACACTAAAGAAAATGAGGGAAAATGTCACGGATTTCGACCCGCAAAATCCGTTGGGGGACCGCCCCGATTGCATGAATCAATCTTACCCAGAGACATGCTTAGAAATGAGAATCCGGCAGCCATGAGTCTTTCCCACCACCTCCATCTTGGGGAAAAGACCTCGTGGGTAGGTTAGCCAGGGTTTTTATTAGAGGCTTAGGACACATTTACATTGATTATTCATGGGATTAAGCAGAACAGGGGTAAGATTACTCATTAGCAGGGCATTAGGATGTAAATTCAGGTCCGGTGGCAGATAGGACCAAGGTAATGTAATATGCAGGGCACAGCAAGCCAGAATTTTTTAAGATACATCTTTGTCAAATTCCTATTAGAGAATTCCCATTCCACAGATATGATCCACACTTGTCCACACGGGATTACACGGAGCTGCGCTCAAAACGCGTAAATTCCGGAACATGCGTGTTAACACATGTGTGGAAATCACTGCCACAGGGAAATGTGCAGGGAACCAATAGGGAAAAGAAGGAAACTGGGACTCAAATCAATGGTGTGGATCAGAAGGAAGAAACAAGAATTCAAAAAACTGAGGAGAGGCTTAGGAACCTCTGAGACATTAAATGTCCCAACATCTGGGTCGTAGGGGTGTCAGAAAGAGAAGAGGAGGACCAAGGGATTGAACACTTATTTGAACAAATAATGAGAGAGAACTTCCCCAATCTGGCAAAGGAAATAGACTTCCAGGATGCCCAGGAAGCTCAGAGATTCCCAAAGAAGTTGGATCCAAAGAGGAACACACCAAGACACATCATAATGACATTATCCAAGATTAAAAATAAGGAGAGAATCTTAGAAGCAGCAAGAGAAAAGGAGACAGTTACCTACAAAGGCATTCCCATAAGACTGTCAGCTGATTTCTCAAAAGAGACCTTGCAGGCAAGAAGGGGCTGGAAAGAAGTATACCAAGTCATGAAAGGCAAGGACCTACATCCAAGAATACTCTATCCAGCAAAACTTTAATTTAGAATGGAAGGACAGATAAAGTGCTTTTCAAATAAGGTCAAGTTCAAGGAGTTCATCATCACCCAGCCTTTATTATATGAAATGTTAAAGGGAGTTATATAAGTCATGGAGAGATATCAACAGGGGAGTGGGAAGGAGAGAGAGTAGGAAAAAGTACAGAGAATAAGTAGCATAAACAGTAGGTAGAAAATGGGCAGGGGGAGGTTAATAATAGTATAGGAAATGTAGAAGCCAAAGAACTTATGTGTATGACCCATGGACAAAAACTAAAGGGCGGGGAATGGGGGGGGGGCAGAGGGGAATAAAGGGGCGGAATGAGACAACTGTAATAGCATAATCAATAAAATATATTAAAAATAAATAAATAAATAAGGAAATTCAAGCTATACATAGATAGGTGTGCAAATGAGTTACACTGTCTAGGTTATTTGACAGGTTAAACATGCTAAACATGAATGTTGCAGCTCGTAACACTCTGGGCATGTTCTGAACTTATGATGTCCCATTCATTGCAATTATTGATTTATACAAGTATTGTGATTTCCCTCTCAGTATCACAGATATTAACTTGAAAGGATTGTAAAGTCAAAGGCTCGCTACAGTTTCAAGTTGGCAGCTGGCAAAGAGATGAATTCCAAGCCAAAAGAGAGAGTAGGCAAGAATCTCCTGCTGTTTCCTAAGGAGAGTGTCCTTGGGTGACAGATACATCTGCTATTAAAACAGCAAAACACATTTCATTGTGGAATCCTCCACACACACAATCCAGCCTTTTTTTACTTTAAGTTTATTTAGAAAAATGAAAAGACATACACACTTTCTATTCTTAAAGAGAAAAAATGTCAAACTCTTTTTTTTTTAAGATTTTATTTATTTATTTTTTTAGAGAGAGGGGAGGGAGAAAGAGAGGGAGAGAAACAGCAATGTGTGGTTGCCTCTCACATGGCCCTCACTGGGGACCCAGCCTGCAACCCGGGCATGTGTCCTGACTGGGAATCGAAACTGGGACCGCTTGGTTCCCAGCCCGCGCTCAATCCACTGAGCTACACCAGCCAGGCCAAAATGTCAAACTCTTTTAATAAATATTGACTTATGCGGTAAGCAAAATAATGCCCCCCTCCCAAAGATGTCTACATTCTAATCTGTCAAATACGTAATTATGTTACCTTACACGGCAAAAGGAACTCTCCCTGTGTGATGAAGTTGAGGATCTTGAAGCAGGAAGATTATCCTGAATTATCTGGGTGAATTCAACCTAATCAAACAGGACTTGAAAGAGGATGGCAGTAGGGTCAGAGTCCGAGAAGCAGATGCGGCACTGGAAGCAGAGGTTGAGAACGCTGCGGCTGGAAGGGAGCCATGAGCCCAGGAATGCAGGCGGCATCTGGAAGCTGGAAAAGCAAAGAAAGGATTTTCCCCTAGAAAGTTTCAGAAGGAACACAGAACTGCCAACACCTTCATTTTAGACTTGTAAGACCTATTCGCAGATTCTGACTTACAGAATAGTAAAATAATTTGTGCTGTTTTAAACCACTGAGTATGTGGTTATTTGTTACAGCAACTATAGAAACCTAATACAATTTATATTTATGTTATTGACCTCTATTATCTCTTGCAATAATTCCTTTCTCTAGGTTCATTTTCTTTACCATGAATTTTATTCTTAACCTTACTTTACGTGATTCAGTTCATCTGAGTGATCAATTGATCAGGGAAGGCAAGACTTAGTGGTCAATAGTCAAACCACAAGTAGCATATTTATTGAGCATTTGCTCTATTTATGTATTACACTACATAGTTAATGCTATGCTGTACTATACTTACTATATTATTCCTGATAGGTGCTATCAGGGCAGAAAAAAATATGTCAAATTCTCTATGTTGCCAAAGCTTACAATCTTTTGGGGAGAGCTGCTAACCTCACACGTGAAGCAATTGTGTTAAGGAATAACTCAAGGGTCTAATTCTTTTGTGAAATATGACTAATGCAGTACTAAATAAAAAGGGTTATAGAATATTTACCCTACAAAGGTGACTCTCCTTGGTCATAAAACCATTTCTATCTCATAAGTTTCCTGACTAGGCGTGCATTTATCTTTACATATTTTCTTTCCACATTAAAAATCTTCCATTAGAAATTCTTATCCTACGGATTATGTAAACATCTCTATTTGGTCAAACACAGGGTGAAATAATTTTTTAAAAATAACACTTATTTTATAGGGCTTCTTTAAGCATTCTACCTCATTTTTTTATAACAAGCAAAAAATGAAGCAATTATGTCAGAAGATAATTATTTTGCCTATAAATACCCAAAACAAAAATGAAGTAAAATATTTGGAGTATATATTAGTGAGGGTTCTTCAGAAAAAAAACCAATAGGATGCGTACATACATAGAAAGAAATTTATTATAAGAAATTCGTTTATGTAATTACAGAGGATGGCAAGTTCAAAATCTGCAGTGTGGCCTGGTGGGGAGACCCAGGAAAACTAATGGTGCAAAACCACTCTGAAGGCCAACAGGCTAGTGACTGACTTTCCTGCCTTCTTCTTACAATGACCCTTTTGTTTACATTAGATTAAGCAGATAATTCAAGATGTTCTTCCCATTTTAAGTTCCTTAACTTAATCACATAGGACAAGTCTCTTGTGCCAGGTAAGGTAATCCATTCACCTCCCAGTGCTTCAGAGAACTCTGGACGCAGTCAGCTGGAGAACTCTGTCTTGTTCAAGGAGGCTGGTTTTTTGTTCTGTTCAGACCTTCAACTGATTGTATGAAGCCTACCCACACTATGGAGGGCCATCTGCTTTACCCATTTTAAAAGTTCACCAATTTAAATGTTAATCTCACTAACATTCAAACATCCTCCAAATTGATACATAAAATTAACCATCACAGGCCCACCCTTTATCAGCTTGGCATCCATATAGATCTCCCTAAATCATACTTAATCTCCTGATAAAGAGAATAGCAAGGTCGTACATCTGCCTAATACGATACAACTATTCTGTGTACAACTGAAAACACCCTAACCTTTTCACCAGAAAATGTAATGTGTTTGATTGATGTTTCCTGTTCTCCTTGGTAACTTGTAACTTAAATACCACGATGTAAAGTAAACAATAAATAGTATGATGTGGCGGATTCCGGCCCGCAGAATCCGCCGTGGGGTGGACTTGGGCCTGAAGCATCAATGATTCACACACAAAGACACATTATGAGATGAAGCCAGGGTCACGGGCATTTTCTCCCATTATCATAGGGAAAAAAGCCACGAACATGGCGGCACCGTGCTTTTATTAGGAGCTTAGGGCATATTTACATAGGATTGA
>PVJI01008062.1:0-73589 GCA_004026765.1 Micronycteris hirsuta
GGTAACTGTCTCTTTTTCTCTTGCTGCTTGTAAGATTCTTTCCTTATTCTTGACCTTGGGTAATGTAATTATGATGTGCCTTGGTGTGTTCCTCTTTGGGTCCCGCTTCTTTGGGGTTCTCTGAGCTTCTTGGATTTCCAGGAAGCTTATTTCCTTTGCCAGATCTGGGAAGTTTTCCTTCATTATCTGTTCAAAAATATGTTCAATTTCTTGGTGTTCTTCTTGTCCTTCTGGCAGCCCTATGATCTGGATATTGGGTCGTTTACAAATGTCTCTGAGGTTCCTGAGACCCTCCTCATTTTTTTGAATTCTTGTTTCTTCCTTCTGGTCCATCCCATTGGTTTGAGATCCAACCTCCTTTTTTTCCCTATTGGTTCCCTGTAAATCTTCCTCCATTATCCTTATCGTATTCTTCATCTGTTCAACTATTTGCGTCCACCTATCTTCCAGTTTTGTTAGCATTTTAATTACAAGCATTTTAAATTGTGCATCTGATAGGTTGACTATGTCGTCATCCGTTAGTTGTAATTTGTTCTGATCTTTCATTTTGGCCATTTTCATTCTTTTTATCTCGGTGCACTTGTTGGCTGGCAGGTGCCTGCAACCTGGGTCTCTTTTTGGATGACGTTGCCTCTGGGGGCGGGGCCTGGGAGGAAGCAATGGCGACCTCCGATCACCGCGGGCTCCCGTCACTCCTCTGCTCCCCAGCTCCCCACCGCCTTTTCTGCCAGACTGGGTTCTGCTGGCTCAGCCCTGGCCTCTCTCCGGCAGCGTTGCTGGCTTGCGGGATTCACCCGTTGTTTGGGGCCACGCCCTGATCAGGCACTGGCGGCGTGAGTCCCTCCGTGAGAGCTGCCTCTCACTGCGCTCCTCCGCTTGGTTCTGCCGCACTTACCGGCCTGGATGTTCGTCTTTTCCTACCTCCTGGGTGTCGGACTTCCCTTCAGTTCCTTTCTGTCCGTTCTGGTTGTTTAATTTTTTGCTACTGCGTTCGTTGTTTAGACACTCTGGATGTGCGGGCAGCGAGTGCGACCACCTACGCTGCCATCTTGGTGGAAGTCCTGTATCTCATAGGTTTTATAGCTAATTATTTATAAACATGCACCTGGAGTCTTGGCGGGGGTAGTGCAGCTGGTTAGAGCATCATCCCGATATGCCAAGGTTGTGGGCTCAATCCTCAGTCAGGGCACATACAAGAATTAACCAATGAAAGCATAACTAAGTGGAATAACAAATCAATGTCTCTCTTTAAAAAAAAATCAATAAATAATACAAAATTTAAACATGCACCTGGAGGCAGGCTGCCTGTATTTATATTCTAGCCCCCACTTCCTAGCTGTGCAACCTCTAACTGCTTGTGTCCAAACTCCCTCACCTGTACAGCAAGAACACTGGGACTTACTAAGATGTTCTTACACAATGGGGCAGTTCATGAAAGTATCAATAAATGTTAGGCATTATGATTATTCTCTAATCCACTAGGTGGAGCCTCAGTGGTGCCAGGATAGCAGCTATTTACCCCCTTCCTTGAGAGCAGCAGGGGCCAGCAGTAAGAAAATACACCGTGACTGGCTCTGAGTAGAGAAATCTAATGTTGCCATTATGGAGGAATGTGAACCACTCGAGAACTGTGGAAAAGGAAACAGGAGCTGAGGTCGCTGAAGTCCCAGTGACAAGTGAGCCCAAAAGACATTTTTAGCCAAGTCCTTGATTGTTCTGGAGAAACAAGAATTAAAGTTAATGAAGTCCACACTTGTGGAAGACAAGACCTACATGCAGTCCACTTCTGACTTTTTTCCTCCAGGCATGAATTCCCCAGATGGTAGTTATTCCAAGCCTTTTACTTGACTACTTTCCTCCTGTCTCTCGATTAATTGCTTATTGGCGCCTTCTTCAAAGAATAGGACAGAATGAAAAAGATATAAAAGGTAGACCCCATCAACCCTCACATCTAGGAGTCAGCCATTTCTTAAGCTCGAGATGTGGTGTGGCGAGGCTGAGTTTTCATTATGCCAAAAGAAGTATTGGAGAAGGAAGACTTTCAGACAGTCACATGGTTGTCTACTCTATCTGCCTTCTTATCACTTGCTTTTATAGTTTGATTACTGAACTGTCAGCTTGAGGAATCAAGTGAGCCTTTGTTTTGATATCCCCAGACTTAATTACCATCCAGAGTTGACTCTACTTTGCAATGAAAGTCTAATGATGGGTAGAAAAGAAGGAAAATTTATAACCAAAGTGAACTGCAATCTCAGATGCGTTAGGGAAATTCCGTATAGTTTTTACTGTTATGTATCACTACTCTCACATACAGAACGCTCTTATTATGTGTGGTAATAACTACTACAGCACTTTGTCTTTTACTTACCCTCTGATTTCTACTTGAGCGACAGCAGTGATGTTGATTTGCAGGCTCACAAAGTTGCTGTCTGGGTTGTCTTTGTTGGAACTAAAACACAATGACATAGGATTTAAATATATTTTCTCAGATGTGTCACTATAATATACAATCATAAAACATTCTGTATTTCACACAGGCAACATGATCATTCAGAAAACAATGGCATATCTGTTCTACAAAATCTTAACCATTTATAAGTGGAAATGCTAAGATCCACAATGATCAAAAGGAGCGAATGTATAACTTTCCACGAGGAGACACCTTCTCAGGAAGCACAACAGCTATCTAGAGAAGCTGACATTTTTTCGTCTCACTGGCTCCACCAAAAAGCCAGTGAGCTGAGTTCACTTTCCAGCATCTACCTTGGACACATTCCTCCACTTCTCTGAGCATCACATTCCTTGTCCATCAAATGAAAAGGGACAGAACAGTCAACTCCTGATTTTCCATGCTCATAAAGAGGAGGACTGGCAAGAATAACCCAAGAGCAGCATATAATGGAAAAAGCATCTGCATTTGGCTCTGGAATGCATCATACCATACACTGTTTGGGCAGCAAATTTATCTTCCTGATGGTTTATTTCTTAAGTAATATTAAAAGAAGTGTATATTCACTGCCTGCTCACTGGCTGACTGAGGTGGGGGTGGGGGCCCATAGAAGCATGGCCCATGAGGAGAAGAAGTGCGATCACAGAAAGCTGGGCAGTTTGTGCAGGCGCGATGAGCAGATGATGTGGATGTTTGTCACGTGTCAAGAATCTGAAGATGGAAGGTACATGTTTAATAATATTTATTTGCATGGTAGCGAAATCATGTTCAGGTTTGCTGTTTCTTTCTCTCAAGCAGATATAATTAGATATGAGATTTAACTTAAAAAATGCGTGTGTTAGCCAATGCTGTAAGGAAAACGAAACATGTCTCATAAGAGGGTTGACCCAGTAGCTGAGTTTTGGATGCGAACCACTTGCATTTACTGTCCTTCTGCGCTTTCATCAGAGTCACCCTAATATCCCAGAGGACTATGCAGCTTTTAGCCAACTGAGACATGGCCGGCCACACCACCACTAATAACAGGTCGTGTTTCTATTTGGGCCTCTTTAGGAAGAGAAAGCCCTCTCCTCTTCTCATCGAATCCCACACAGACTCAATGGACGGCTCTAACACTGTGACAATGGTAATGGGCTACATTCTGATTAGCTTTTGAAGTGTTCCAAATGTGGGAGCTGGAAAAGACGGGATAAAAGTCTGCTTTCAAAGGAAGAGGAGACGGAATTGTTCCCACATTGCTTTTGAAAAGTCCTGTGCGATTGTATATACTGATAAGGCAACTGAAGCCGCAAACACACAGAAAAGATATAAACAGGCAAATGTCAGGCTCATTTCCTGTGATGGGGTACCACTGCTAAGCCTGGGATGGGCCTAGAGGGCCTCGTTCACCAGAGTTTGAACCCCGGTTTCCAGGCAATTTTACTAGTATCACATCTGGGGAGGATCAGTCAACGAAGAAGTTTTCTTTTCTTTTCTTTTCTTTTTTAAAGGCAGGATTCTGAATTACTAACCACTAAAAAGTCATTAAGTAACTCCACTTACTACAGACTTTGTGGTTCCAAATCTATTACAGGGAATTCTTTAATTTGGAAATTTAAGTCTAATTGTTCCACAGATTAAGCAGACTTTGTTCTATTTTCTAGCTCATTGCTGCTTTGTGGCAGTGGAAATTAGAATGATGGGGGTGGGGGAAAAGTGTCATTTGAGTTATCCCATAATTCTATTGCATTTTGTTTCTAAGTGGTTCAGATATCACGATTTTCATTACTCACGACGCCCTGAAAATATAAATAGATGTTAAGCCCTGAAATCCTTTTGGGATAGGAGACTTAAAGAGGTGGTTTTGAAATGTAACAAAAGCAAAGGCAGACTTGGAGGCTAGACCGGGTGGGCTAATCAAAATCATCCTCTGTCACACCAGCTTGCCATGCTACTTGGTACTGTAACCAGTGATGTCCACAAAATTTCCTGGTGAGAAAGACACCAGGCTTGACATGTAACTTAGATGCTTCTTTGACCTCTTTCCTGGATGGAAGCCTCTGTCACTAACACCACTGCTGTATTCAAACAAGCAATTCATCTTTGCTGTTCGTACCGTCAGTGCTAGTTCTATGCAAGAAATGGTAATTTCTCTCCATGGCTATACCCTATGTCATGCACCAAGAATAAACATGAATTTTACTTTTTACTCCAATGCAATTTTCTTTTTCTGTACTGTGTTCTATTTCCTACACTCTAGCAATCCCTCTATGCTATCTGTAGTCTTTGGAATATCAGCGAAGACAATACAATACCATGTTCATTTCACCTTTACTGAGGGAGCAGCTGCAACAGAGACATGTTTGTGCATGGGAACTAACTGCTCTCAGAGACCCGCTCTGCACAGGAAGGGAAATGTTTACATGTCACACAGAGCCAATGCACGGAGATATCATTTAATGCAAACATTTGGTAACACGAAATATCTTTAAGTTTATTAATGTATAAAGCCCAGTTTTCTTTTGTATTCCATATTTGTGGCAAAGGGCATTAAATGTGGGTAACAGTGGTCAGTATGGTCAGAAGCTTTAGACTTCAGAGCATTTGGTTTAGTTTATTTTTGGTTTAAACACATTTAAACTGGACTCAAACATCCATTAAATACTTATTTACATCTTTGGAGTCTGCCAGAAAAGCATGCAGATAAATGCTCACTTCTCAAATGCTTTAGTATTCAAGTATTAAAAATATTCTCAAATGCTTTTTATCTCTATAATGTGTGTTTCTGGAACTTGATGCTTTATGTAGGCTCCCCAGGGCTTTCTGCAGGTCTACATTTTTACATTTTTCAAGATAATGTAGAATAGTCATAAGTTTTACAGCATATAAGGATGAAATAATCATGGCCCATTCTTTTAGATAAAGGGGATGTGAAGAACGACTGTTTCTACTTTCCATCGTATTCAGCACTTCATTGCCAAGTTCATTATTTCAATGTCGATCTACAGGACGGGTCCGGGGAAGGAGGAGGACATTAGTGTCCTCTGCTCCTTGAGTGAACTGCAAATTGCATCTATTCTGTTACACACAGCTGCAGTCAAAGGTGAAGAGGAAATGCCAAGGAAATTGCTTTGCACCTTTGTAACAGACTTTCTTTCAAAATAAAGCTGCATATTTTATGAAAGAAGTCTCTTTCCCCAGGTGACACAAAACTACATTCCACCATAGGATCAGTGTCACAGATGATGATGTGAGAAATAGAAACCCTGGCCTACCATCTGGAGTGATGGTGGCCCTTCACCATGGAGTGCTCACCCACCCGCCCGCCTTCCCTCCCTCCTTCCCTTCCTTCCTTTCTTTTCCCTGAAAACTTACAAATATTAACTGATCACCTGAATAGAAATATTTATGACTAACTAAACCTCTTGGGAAATATACATTTATGTAGATAGAGAAGAAGCCATTTAATCAGCATTTGGTGCAATGAAGGGATATTATAGAAGAATTTATTCCATCTACATCCACACTAATTTGGGTAAAAAAAATTTTAAACATCTCTAAGGTTCAGCACAAAATATTTAAGTTAAATTTAAAAAGAGCTAATTATGGTCAGAAAAAGATACCAGAAGTAAGTTAGAAAACCTTTCTCCCTAGAAAGGTAGCACAAAGTTTGAGGGATATGGTTTGTAACATAGGTTGCAGGTTTTTTGAAATCTTCATTCTTATAGAGTTTATATCTTTTTTAATCCTAAACTTCTAATTAAGTAGCTATTAAAAATAATCCATTGTGCAAAATAATTTTTTTTAGAAGTCTTCACACTCCAATGATATCTTCTTGCACAGAAGGTACATTTGGAGAATAGCCACACTGCACACTAGAATTTGAAACCAAATTGTACATACTGACTTCAGGGTCATGTTCATACCAGCACATGCTGGGCGAGTTATAAATCATTACGGAAGGCCTGTATGTGCTGTCCACATCAGCATTTTTCAAACGTTTAAAATTGCAGATCACAAAATAATATATACATCTCCCAGGATGTCTTACTATATATTTACATTTATCTGAAAAAGATGTTTCATGACTAGAACTCTGATGTATTATATTCCATCAACTGCCTTTTCTTTTATGATGAGTCTATAGAGTCATTACATTGATTCCATTACTGGATAGTCAGCTGCAGTCTATGGCCGGGATTCCCTGGGCCCCATGGACAGCTTTCTGCAGGTCTTCCTACTCATGAAATATGGTTTTCATCCATGAAGGAGCAAACAGAATAGACAGTGAAGGGTGAAGTCACACTTGAATCCCTGAACAGGATGTCTTAGAAAAGGGGGCCAGCTATATGTATGGCTCAGCTTACAGTTCCAGAGAAGGCCCTGCCCTTTGAATGCAGGGTGGGGCAAAAGTAGTTTACAGTCATTTGTATAGAAAATAATACAAAAATTAATAAACAATCACACAAGAGTAAGCTCTGTGTTTCACGTACTCACAGCTGTAAACCTACTTTGCCACACCCTGTGTGTGATTTTACCTGCACCTTGCGTTGGTGCGCACCTTAAAACATCAGATACTCATTCGTTCTTGAAAGTTAGAAGATTTCAAGATTTCTAATGGAAAAAATCTATGCTTTTTGCAGAAATTTTGTTCTCAGGGATTAGCTGACCCCCACCTGAGGTCACTGTGTGGATGTAGAGGGGTGGGGATGGGAGAAGGTTTGTGCATCGAATGAGGGAGAATGGAGGTGAAGCGGGTGGGAGGGTGCCCAGGACAAAATGTTACTCTCATAACTTGGCCTATGGAATGCAAGTCTCTTTCAGAACCAAAAATGTTGAAAAAACTGTAATAACTGAGAAAAATGAAGGAAAAATGGACTGTCGGAATCTGGGTTCTACTTTCAGATGAACTTTTAAGATGCAGCTTGACAAGTAGCATTCATTTCCCTACGGGCTGCTTTAACATGGAGTATTAGGCATTTAAAGGTCTAACCTTCTGATTTGGAGATCGAAGTTAATGCTCACGTTTGTTTTCTCAAGACGTGGAACTGCAAATCGGAGGCCCAGAGAATACTAAAATAAAACACACACGCACACAAGATCCTACGTTATTACACGGGAGGAACCTTATGCATAGCATAAAAACCTTTCAAAGCCATCCTGCCAAACTCCACCCTCGACTGCTGTTCCTAGTCCTGCTTCCACCCCCGAGGCCGAGGGCCAAGAGGAAGTCACGCCCCGGGACTGCAGGGCCCCTGACGATTCTGGTCCTCACACGGTTTGGTTTCCCCTCTTCCTGTAGCCCCGTGCCAGCTCTTCTCCCAACACCTTCCTTGTGTGAGAGGAGACTGATTTGGAAAACTGTGAGGTTTCTTTACGATGGACATTTACGTGGTCATTGAAATTATGGCCATGCGGCCTACGCAACAATGTGGAAAATGCTTCTGAAAGGATGATGATCGATGAAGAAAACAGGTTACAATGTTGTATGTGTGATGTGTTCAGCTCTGGTTTTAGAAGTCTACCAATGGAAGGGTTATTGTACGGGAGTGAGGGTGTACTGTAAGAAAATATACCGGAGTAATATACTATAGTTAAGGTTATAAATATGTGGGTTATTTTTTCCACCTTTATCTTCCAAAGTTTAACGACTCTGTTATTATTTTTATAATTTAGAAATCAGATTTTAAAAACTTGGAGAAAGATAAATCTAATGACGATATAAGTAGGGAAGTAAAAACAATAGCTAAGACACATAGTGATATCACTTCTTTCCTCATGCACTGCACTAAGCCTAACACACATCACTGTCTCACGAAATCACAACAGCCACTCTAAGAGGTAGGCTCTGTGATTGCTGACATTTTTCAACCCAGCGGCCATCTGAGGAGCAGAGAGGTAAGTCACTTGCTGCAGGTACAGAGCAGATAAACTGCAGAGCTGGAATCGAAACCCCTCTAAGCTGACTCCAGAATCTGGATCCACTGCCACTACCCCGTGAGAATCAAACTTGTAGTTAAAAACTCAGGCTAGCATGAACCAGTAATAACATGAATAACAAATAATCATTTTCATCAGAAATCATCATTGTACTAGCCCTCACTGAATAGGCTGCGTCAGGGACTGCCCTCAGATAAAGCCACTGGTGCTTTGCATCACATCACTGCACTGCTCCAGACGTTCCTGCAAACAGGTGTTCTCCTGTTTCCACACGGCTTGCCGGAGGCATCAGCTGACAAATGGCAAAGCTGGGATTGAATCCCAGGTGTGTCTGATTATTAAGCCTGCACATCCTTTGCCCCAGCTATGCTGGGTACCCCATGGTTCCAAATGTGCCATTTTCGGTCAGACCCCTGGGCCTTTGCACATACTCTTCTTTCTTCTTCGGAAACCTCGTAAGTCTTTCCCTGCTTTTTGTACTTGGAGAACCCTGGCTAATGCTTCAAAGCTCAGGACAGGAGATTCCTCCTGCAACTCATCCCCTGACTGATCCCACAGGCTGGGTCAGGCTGAAATTTTCTCTATTTCCTCTCTCTTTACTCCTCTCCTATCACTCAACCTGTGATATTGCTAATTTTGAGTTTCTTATTGAATGGGGGTTGTATATTTTCATCTTGATATTGTCACACTCTAGCTTGGCACCCAGCATACAGAAGGGGTGGCAATAAAACTGGTTACTTTTCATCAAGAAAGATGATGAGGAAGAGTGTGTCACTGTTTGTGCACATGCAGTGATGGGGACCTTCCCACATTGTGATGAAGCCTGCCTGATGTTGTCGGTCTTCATTGCAGAACAATTCAGCATGGGGCGCAGACACAAAGGGGCGACACATTTGTACTGGTAAGAGGTGCATGTGTTCTTAACTAGAAACAAACACCGGGTCTCTGCGCATTGATTCTAAGGAGTCTTTGTTTACCACTATTTTCTTGTTTTCCTGCTTGAAAGATTTTGCAAGTTTTTACAAACCTTACTGGCATATAAATATTTTATATGGCTATAGCTATTCTATGAAAAAAACACTACTACTTAACAAATCAGAAGCAACAGTTCTGAATGCTGCCTTGAATGTTTTTTTAAATTAAAACACAAAGTCACTTGAAAACTATTTTTTTTAAGATATTTGGGACTGGAATAGATATTCCTGGAGATTTACAATGCTCTTTAATATTTAGGACTGCTTTTACATTTACAATTTTACTATAGTCCACTGAGAGTATTCTTTTTAAAGTACGAAATGAAGTAAATAAATCAAAGTGTTTATAACAAAACAGAATGCAATAAAATTGGATGTGTTTAGGGCCTTAGAGGGTCAGATAAGAAAGCTATTAGGTTTCTTCCACAAAGACCTCAGAGATAAATGAACAGAAACAATGTACTTCCTCGACCTCTAAAGATTGCTTGCTGGTAAAACGGATTGACATCGTTTCACACAAACACATTTTACTTTCCACTTTGAGTGACTCTGGTGGCCAGTGTTTATTCCATAATTATTCTTAGTTATTGATGAGCTTAAATGATCTCTGGTCTAGATTGAACACTTAATACTGAAGAAGGAACAGTGCCTGGTCATCTATGTATGTTCCCACCAATGCTACCATGTCAATTCTCTTCTCTTTGGCCTTAGGAGAACTCTTCATATCAAATTAGGTGGTTGGATTTTTGTTGAAAATGAGCAGAAGGATTTATTAGCGTCTACGTAAAAGGATTCTAACGAAAAATGTTCTCATAGGTCAGCTTAGACTTCCATCCTATCTTTCACGGCCTCGTTTAAATATCTCATCTGTTACCCATTAGTGGTCATCTGAGTACTAATCGCAGTTTTGCAGACAGGATGTATTCGGGCCTGGTTCAAATCTTGGGTCTGTCCGTCATTATCTGTGTGACTTTGGGCATGTCATTGACTTCTCTGAGTCTTACTATTCTCATTCATAACACAGGAGAAATACCTGACTCACAGAGTGGTTGCTTGTTGTGAAAATCAAATGAAAATGTTAAAAAAGCACCTAGTAACAGGTTTCTACCACAGATGGCCATCAATACCTGTTAGCTAATAAAAACCTGTTATAAAAGTTTAACTTTCATTTAAATATTTACTTTTTCTGAACCAAGAGGTGAGTTCACTAGACTACAACTTGGTATCTTTTTTAACCATTCAGGATCAATGGTATAGTGGGGTTTTCCTTTTATAGTGTTCTTTTTATAGTGTAAAAAAAGCAAAACTATTATTCTAGCATAATATCCTAAAATGGAAATTGGGAGTCGGTCTTTACTGGTTGAAAGTGCTTAAATCTGGAAACCAAGAAAGAAAAAGGAGGAAGAGGAGGAGCTGGTAAAGGAGGCGGAGAAAGAGGAAGAGGGGTAGGAGAAGTGAGGGGAGGGGAAGAGGAAAAGACCCAACTCCTTATTCCTTTGTAAGCATGTTACAGGTCATTATCAACCCTTTCTTTTTCTTGCTACACTTTATTATTCTTCAAGTAAGATACCAGGCCTTCGAGTAATACCTAGTAAAGCCGATTTAGCTGAATTATTATATTTTAATATGAAAATACCGTGCATAATATTCATGTGGGAGGTATATTGGAAATAAAAATGTAATCATCTTTCCTAAAAATTTGTAATTGTTCTTCTTAAATCCTTTACTTAATTGTATTTGTTTTTAAATTCAGAGAAAAAAGTTGTAGTAAATTCGAGGAAAAAATAGTCAACAACAAAAAAAAGCCATAGTAAAAAAATAGTATTCGTAGATCTGTTGCGATTAAAAGACATGTAAGTGTAGTGTCCAAAGAGAAAGCATACAAAAGTATTCATCTTCTTGTGTTTTTAACCTTGTATTATCCACTCTGTGTCGCTAATAATGCTAAATCCCAACTACCCCGGTAATTTCCTGCCTAATTTGTTTTAATTGCTATGTGCTAAATTGCCTAGAGTGCTAACTGGGGGGCCTTCCACGAGTTCCCTTTAAAATTCAATTAGAAATCAGTAAGAGCTTCTGGTTTTCTCTTACATTTGTTCCAGCCACCATCGGGTTCCCAAGGTCACACACCACCATTCTGGTTACATTTTCCATCTTGTACTCACAGCTCAGTGGTCGGAATCCCTGCAACAGGAAAGAACACCGGGGCGGAGTTCAGGGGGCAGAATAAATTACATCCTGTCACAAAAGCAATGCTGTGGGTGGGAAGTTCATCTTGATTTCAAACACCTGTGTGGGTAAATGGGTCCAAGAATTAATTTGTGACCCTCACCTCAGAAGAAAAACTGGAGAGAAAAGATTAAAGTTTAATGTTAGAAAGAAACATTTTAGATTGGTAAACACATTTATTGTGTTAATCCTTGAGAAAACAATGCTTCCTACAGTACTTATACAAATATTTTAGATATTATTTTCATTAATGTTAGAGTTAAATTTGGGCCATGGAGATCACAGATAATTCATCACGACTAAAGAAATGTATTATTGCAAAAATGAAATGGCAGTAATGTGTATAGAAGATCACGTAACTGAATGACCGTTTGCAGGAGAGTTGCTCTGAACACAAATTTCTACACGTCATGGTCCCATTTCGAGATTACACCATCGAACTTAGTTCAATCCTCTGAATACTGGAGATGGAAAGAGAACGCTTTCACATTTACCCAGTGCTTCCTATCTCCCTTCTTTCCCCTACATCTTACTCTGATTAGAATGCACAAAAACTCAAGTTTGGAGAGGTACTTAGAACTATGCATTGGAGAAGGTCTCAAGGTTACACTAGAGGACAGGGGAAAGAAAAGGAGGTTTAGCCCTGGCTGGTGTAGCTCAGTGGATTGAGCGCAGGCTGCGAAGCAAAGGGTTGCCGGTTCAATTCCTAGACAGGGCACATGCCTGGGTTGCAGGCCAGGTCCCCAGTGGGAGCCACATGAGAGGCAACCACACACTGATGTTTCTCTCCCTTTCTTTCTCCCTCCCTTCCCTTCTGTCTAAAAATAAATAAAATCTTAAAAGAAAGGGAGGTTTATCTTTGAGCTCCTGTTCTCTGCTTGAAGCTCCATCTCATGTCCCCATGTTACTCCCAGCTGCCTAGAAACCCGCACCTTGTTCCCTACCCCGAGCCCTTTCCATATTTCAGAACCTAATGTCCCTATCGCCCTGTTCTGCCTTTGGTGAGAGCTACCTACGCTCACCTATTTCACTCTAGCTTGTTAAGTGCTACTAATATATCACCTGTGAATAAGAGGTGAAGGGATCAAGTACAAATTGGTAGTTACAAAAGAGTCATGAGGATGTAGAGTACAGCATAGGGAATGTAGTCAATAATACTGTAGTAACTATGCATGGTGCCAGGTGGGCACTGGAAATGTCTGGGGAAACACTACGTAAAGTATATGATTGTCTAATCACTATGCTGTACACCTGAAACCAATATAAAATAATGTCGAAGGTAAACTGTAACTGAAAAATAAAAATTAAACTTCTCAAAAAAAATCCTATAACCCCCTCTTGCCCCCAATATCTATCACCTATAACCCCCATTCCCAAAGATAAGCTTACAAAATGAGGGCATTCACACAGGAGCAAACTTTGGGAATTTGTGCTCCGTGAGAGGTCCGTGGAAGAGGGTTCCTAATGTGGGGACTATTTACCCATCCATCAGCTCTGTTGAAATTTCAGGTAAGGAAGTAGTGTGAATTTCCAAGTAAAAGTTTCAGAAACCATCCTCCACTCCACCCTTTCCACTTTATTTAGAAAAACCAGGATTCAAAACCAAAACAAGGAAAAGCCAAACACACCCCCAGTATCTTGGTAAAAAATTCTGTGGGTAGATCATCATGTGCTTTGAGAAAAGAAGCATCACGGGGAAGAGGGTTTTGTATTTGTTCTATTGCCAGTGCCCCCGAGCAGTTTGGCACAAAGGAGGTGGTGGGAGATACAGGGCGGAAGTAACTCACACTCTTTCCTAAGGAGGAGCCTTCAGTGAGATAGACAAACACACAACCAACTACCAAGTCCTCTTCCTATAGCACCCATTTCAAGTCTGTCCCAAGTAATGAGAAAGGGGAGGATCACTAATACTTGGAGGCATTATTTAACGCATGCTCTTTCTAAACATGAAATGAATGACTTGTCAGTCTCCTGATGGACCTAAGAAGCATTTTTTTAAAATTGATTTTATTAGGGTGACATTGATTAATAAAATTATACAGTTTTCAGGTGTGCAATTCTATAATACATCACCTGTATATTGCATTGTGTTTGCCATCCCAAGTCAAGTCTCCTTCCATCACCGTTTATCCCCCTTTCCCTCTGGTAATCACGTACTGTTGTCTGTCTGTGAGGGTTTTTGTTTCTTTAACCCTTCACCGAAACATATCTTCAAAAAGCTGGTAATATTCTCTCTTCTCAAAGATACCTTTAGCACGTATTTCAGTTTAAGAATTCATAACTAACTCTAATTGTACAGAGATGTTTTGTGTTGAGATTATTAATTCAATTCTGAAAACAGGAAAAAAAAAAAAAACCCAACCAGAAAAAGCTTTCTTAAAAAAGTCCACATATCCCCTGAATATAATTCAAGGATTTAGTTTCTATGTAAATATTTTTATCTTATCTAAAGGTTAAAAGTTATGTGTACATTTTTTCCAACTTCCTAGAAATAGCTTTTCCACATCAATCAGTTCTTCTCTCTCCCGAGGCCTCCCACACTTTTTCTTTTTTTAACCTTTATTTCCTCCCCAAGTGAGAGAAACAATAACTGTTTCTCTAGATATTTCTAGATTATTTTCCTCCACTGTTCCAGGAACACTCTTGTTCTAATCCATTTATAGCTCTTAGGTATTGTTCATGCATTTATTCATTCACTGAAAATATTGACTGTGTACCCCTTTCCCTCATTGAATTTCCAATTATCATTAGCAACTGCAGTATGTGACCACAAGCAAAGGAGACAGCATGAACATAGATTGTTAAGTTTCTTCAGGAGAGCTTCGTAGTGGTAGAGGAGGGCCTGCGCCAGAAAAGGCGTCCTGAAGGAGGCAGCGCTGCAGCTGACGGGAGGCACGCACGTCAGTGGTCATGAGCGAGCGCCTGGACCTCACGGCCGAGGTTTCCGTCTGAGTTCTGCTACAGAACAGCTGTGTAACTCTGGGTTTGTTACTGCATTTCTCCTTACCTGTAAAATGGAAATGATGATAGCCTGGCCATTTCTCTATAACGCTATAATGAGGATGAAGTAAACTAAATATATGCAGGAGCACAGAGCAGTGCCCAACCCATAGCAACTGTGAAAGAAACGTGAGCAGCCTCAATCATTAGTAAGCTGAGGCCTACAGGATGAATGGGAAGAAGTGAACTGGATAAAGGGGAAGAGGGCGTAGTTAGTGCGTCGGAGAGAAGGGACCACACGCAAAGCTACCTGTGATGAGAGTGTGTGGGGCTACTACAGAAACTGGAAAGAAATTCCGTTTCTCTGGAATTTAAGGTGTGGAGTAAAGGAGAGAATCAATGACTAGTGATGAGGCTAAACAGGCATACAATTTAGGGGTGACATAATTAGGGGCCTTGTTAGTCATCGCAGGAATTTGGATTTGATCCTGAAACCAATGGAGAGCTAGTGAGGGTTTTAAGCACGAGAGTGATGTAATGTACTCAGATCTGCATCTTTAGAAAGGCGCTTCCTTTGCAGGGAAAAGGACTGGAGGCAGGAAGGTGAATTAGGACACTGTTACTGCAATGTCAGAAAAAGGCCACGCCAGCCTGGACAAAGGCGGTGACAGTGGCAGTCAGATGGAGAGCGGGAGTAGACTGGAGAGATTTGGGAGTAACTCAGGCTTCAGGAAGTAGGTGGATGCTGGTGCCTTTCTCTGAGATAGGAAATGGAGGAATGTGAGCACAGGAAGACCACGAAGTCTGGTTCTGGACACACTGAATGTGAGGTGAGTGTGAGACAGAGGAGCGAAGTGGGGCATACCGGGTGCCTCGAATCGCCAATGCATGGAGACGGGGGTTAATGGTGGCTGCCAGGGGCTCGGGAGCGGGGACTGGGAGTTAGTGTTTGCTGGTGCAGGTTGCAGTGCTGCAGGATGGAAGGAGCTCTGCGGGGGGACCATGCTGATGGTTGCACAAGCGTGTGCATGCGCTTCCTGGCACCGAACTGTACCGTGCAGTGTGCACGTGGTGTGTTATTGAGTGGCACACCTGCGACCTGTATGGTTTTATGAACCAATGAATAAGTTCAATAAAAAGTGAATTAAAAATGGTAAATTTTATGTTACCTATAACTTACTACTACAATAACAATAACAATACGTGTATAAAAAGGTAAAGCACATAGGTCTTTATTCCTAGACAACTTTAGAAGGAAGGTCACCAAAGGGAAGCATAAAGGCTGGCTCAGTTCATGTTTCCAGAGAAAGAGGTCATCACCACCTACGTTTTTGAAAAGATGAATGTGTTCAACAAAACCATAACAACACGTACAATTCGATAATCCCAGTTCCTTTCCCCTGGAGAAAAAATTGCTTAAGAAAACTTGAACTGAGTCTGAAGAAAAAGATACATGAACCTCACACCGCTCAGAAACAAAGAAGAAATTAGAGTGTGGCTTAGTCTGAGCAAAGTCTCTGCCCAGGACGCGGACCGGAGAAGAGCGGAGCACTCATCTGAGACCATGGATGATGTCTGTTGCAACACGCACAGCCAAAGACAGAAATGATGAAAGCTCTCCCATGTTTTCCACGCCACAAAGCGAACAGTAAACTGTACGTTTTGCTAAAAGGAAAACATTTTAGCATAGACGCCCTGTTTGACGAAGTCAGAGGAGGAGTGGCCTGAAGGGAATTGAAACAGAAACGAGAGGAGCCCTGGAGTGTTTAAAAATGACATCCTGGAGCTCTCTGTTTAGTTAGTTTTTATCTGCATGGAAGCATTTATAGGTGATATTTTTCTGTGGATTTCTTCAACAGAAACTTGTAATGATTTTATGATTGTCAAAGATACAGGATTATGACCTACCCAGATCTATTTATTTATTTTCTTTTTTTCACATTTCTTATTGTTGTTCAAGTACAGTTGGTCAGATTTATTTATTTTTTATCAAGAAGATAATTTAACCAAACCATGAACCATGAGACCAGAGGTTTAAAGAGAGAATTTTGTATTCTTGATATTTTTCAATGCCTATAAAAATAGCAATATTACAACAGTTGGTTAACATCTCTTTAGAGGAATTGTTTTTCCTTAAGTTATTTAATTAGTAGCATGTTCAACCTCTTCAGAACCTGCAGTATGTGGAAACTCACATGCATTTAATAAATCGTAGTCCAATGAACAGACCCATCCGTGAGGTGTTAGGGGCACCCACTGTGCCTAGCTCCGTGCAAAACGCCGTGACAACGATGAGAGAAGTTAAACCGGGTCTCTGCCCTTAATTGTGAGTCTGTGTATTTCTGAAAATGAGGAACTCTCTCCATTATCCTATAATGTGTTCGTAATGTTTCTTGAGACCAAACGCTTATAAACACAGCAGAACCTTTGGATGCCCTGAGTGGGAAGATTCCTGTTCTGATAAGGAAGGAAAGGCTATAAAGAGCATCCATGTCAGTTTAATAAACAGTGGCACTGCAGGTCTGGCAAAGGACAGAGGCCTGGCTTTTCTTGGTCCCCGTCCTAAAAAGGTGGACCATGAAGAAAGAAAAATGAATGTGTTTCCTTTCCAGTGCCTGTCTAGGTTGTTATCAGTGCTCAGCCGGGATTGGCTGGACCTTCCTCCATAAGCAATAATGAGAACCAGACCTCCTGAGACCTACTTGAAACTTAAAGGAACTCAAAACAAAGGCCTGAAAACAGTCAGCGAGGATGGGAGTTAGCTCGTGAATTTAGCTGACAGGTCCGTCAATTGGTAAGCTGCTTCTCTCTCCAGTTGTATTCTCTTTCTTGGTTCAGCTCTCAAACACTGGCCAGTTTACTCCCACACTGTGGCCAGCAAAGATCTTAATACAGTTTAAGATCATCCCCCTTCCTGGCTTATAGTGATTATGATTAGCAAAGTAAAGTGCCACTTTGTTCTCTCTTATTTTGGAAGAAACTCTCACCTGAGATGGCTCTACTTAACATTGATTTGACTTCCAAAATATTCCTAGCTCTTGACTTCTTCAAACAATCGGTAGGCATTACCTTGTTGCTGCGCTCAATCCCCACATAATCTGCCTCTTCTGGAATCAGCACAAAGAGTTCAGCTTCATAGGCTCCTTCGCCTTCGTTTCTGGCATTGATTATGAGCATAAGGTGATTTTCATCTCCAATGATGACCTGATGCTTATCTCTAGAAATGAAGTTTAATAGGAATCATTAGATACTGCACTTCTCTGGACTCACCAGTATTTTATTTAAGGACTTACCTGGGGGGAAAGATGGGAGGGGCGGAAATGCAAGACTGGGACAGAAAGAAGGTGGACGGTCATGAAGGGGTGGTGAGAAGAACCAAGACAACCACATCTGGATGGGAAGGGCCTGAAAACAGCCCGTGATGAGCTGGTAAATGTTTAACAACCAGATCTCCCCCAAACCACCCTCCGCCAAAACAAAAAAAACCCACACCTATTTGTAGCATTTGCTGATTCCAGTGGTTGTAATTCTTCCCACTATGGTCCATTTCAATCTACTGACACACTTAACAATCTTCCAGCAAAAGTTCTAGAAAATGTAACAATTGGCTCACAAGCCAGAATGAGCAGCTCCAGCACATCCCTGAAAACATCAGCAGGAGGTGAGGTAAGGTAAGCAGTGGAAAGGAAGGGAAAGAAATGGCTGAGAGACTCAGAGGGAGAAATGCAAAGTGGACGGTAAGAGGAAAGAAAGAGGCAGATAAAAGATCACCAATAGCTGATCGAGGATTATGAGGTATTTTGAGGAAATTTAATTCACTCCAAACTTCAAATTGAACCAACATTTGGGAATGCCTGTTTTGCTTTTGACCCCTCATCAAAGCTATTGCTTTGGACGCTGACTAACTGGGGAGCTTGGAGGATGCCTCCTTGAGAGGTACCAAGCAAATTCCAAACACTGGCAGCAAGTCAGGTCCTGGGGTGTGGGGGTGAAGGAGCACGAATCTGTTTATTCCCATCATAGATGCTTTACTTCTGAATTTGAGTTCATCCCATATCATAATGCAATGAAATCACCAGTGCTGGACTGGTAGCTTGCCATTACAGGCACCCGGGAAGCCCTTTGATTCTTGATTTTGTGACACCTTCTGCTTTACTCCACCATTACATTTTTTCCCAGAAAATTAAATTTGAGTTTGTTTTGACAGTTTTAAGGATGTCTCTGAGTCACAGGGCGCTGTGAGAAAAGTTTCTGCCAAGGTGTCGATGGAAGCTGCCTGTCTGAATCCTCTGCCTACAGAACCGAGCCAAGTAAATACAACCTGAACCACCCTACAGATAAGTTTACTTTGAACAAAAACACTTTTTTTCACTTCTGCTGAAAGATGAAACAGCCCAGGCAAAATCTTGGGGTGTGTCACTTGACACCAATGACAAAGAAGTGACCCAAACCACAGGCTAACCTGAAGTGTAGCCAAGCTCAAGAATTTCACGCAGTGTATTTTTTTTTGTAGTTGTTGGAAGTGTATACTTTCTCCAGAGAACCTTTAAATAAACACCTGTATTCCATTAGATAAAATGTACAAGTTTATTTATTTAAACTTACGGTCTAGCTGACAGCTTCAAGTCAGGAATGCACATGTTGTCTTCTCCACAGTCCACCAGGATATGAGCCTGGGTCGGGCAAACACACATCAGGAGTAATCTTGGAAAACCTGAATCACATCCTTCTCCTTGAACATTATGAACGATTCCACAAATTAAACCAGGGCTTTCATTTCACTCGGCGTGCTTCTACCCAGCTAGAAGCCCCGTGTTGGGCAGTGACCTCCCAATATAGGCTAGTTTACATAACAGCCCAACTCCACTTCACTCCGAAATGCCAGTGAAGAATGTGACTCTGGCAATGCTTTGAGGATTGCAGGCTGTATTGCTTTCATTACAGCCACATTTTGAACAAATTAAATCTTGGTTGCACAAGGGGGCAGGTTTCCGAAAACACAATAGTGCAGTGTATTCAGGAAACATGTTAGAAAAATCTCCCAAGTGGTACATGTCTGTGCGCAGGAACGAAGACGAAAGGGGCTAGATTCCATCTCGGGGTCACGGGAGCAGGGCTCGGGGCCGGACAGGAATCCACCACCCAAGGGTGTCAGGGACCTACCTGTTCAGTAACAATATTTTCCCTGTAGTGGTTCAATATTGGTGTCACTTCCAGGCCTTCCTGAAAGGTGGATTCATCCAAACTGTAATTCAAACTGATGTTGATTGGAGACAATTTATCTCGGAATTCAGTTTCATCCTGGGGAAAATAATCACCAACTCAAGAAAGGCTCTGTGAATGTGCTACAAGAGGTCAGTCTGCAAAAGAGCACTTGACTTTACTCAACGAAAGTGAAGGATGAACTAATTATCACCCCCAGAGCTTAAGCACACACGGATTGATGTGGTCTGTGGTAGCCAGCTTAATTAACATGCGCTCAGAGATGAATCATTCAGAGCTGTGGTTTCACTGAAATACATGCTTATAGAGGTAAACTTCAGTTTCTCCAGATCTGCAAAACTCACACAGATTGGCCAAATCACAAAGTAAAAAAAAAATCATACTTATATATGCGATCAATGTTGAAAATTTTGTGAATTGGGATTTATATTTTTATGAGGCTGGCAGAATTTGTGAGTCCATTTATGAGTCCTCTTGGGCTCAGGGGAAGGAAACATCTTGTTTCTCTTCCTCTCTTATCATCCCTTTAAGCACAAACTTTGAAACATCTTCAGCACATCTGAAGTCCCTTCCAGGAGGCAAACCACCAGCAGCAGATTGAGCACACAGAACCCCTTCCATGTGGTGTGCATGCAGCCCTTCTGTTGTGCCAGTCACACTGAGACTTGAGGGTCGCGTGCTGAGCTTCCTAGGGTATTTGTAAGCTTTGCGTTCGCCAGGTTTCCCCTCACTAACGACATCCACTGAAGGAGGAGCCAAAATAAGAGTAACAACAACCTCACAACTGGTAATTAGATGAAATAATGGTATTATAAATATTTTGGCCTTTTAAATTTCACAGTATGTTTGGATTCACTGTTTAAAATTCCCTGCTTGAAAAATATAATTATAAATGACTTTTAATAAAGGCTTTGAATGCCTAAACATTTTCCTGAGTTGGCTCCGAAATGCACATTGATAAAATCTGGCCAAACATACTTACGTAGGAGAAAAATCCAAATAAATTGTGTTTAACGTTTACGATTTTTTTGCCGAGGAGGCAGTGAGGAGTGAAAACCACCTGAGTTAGCGCTATTATCAACACTGTGAACAAAGCTGAAAAAAGCCATGGGAACGAAGAGCAACACATCACTGGATTAGCAGAAAGCAGTTCAGCTGGAGATGGGAGTGTGCAGCCTCACCAGGAAGTTCCCTCCAATAACACGAAAATAGACATGAGACAAGTGTGAAGGTTAAATGGAGAAAAATGGCTGGAACTGGGCTTTGGGTGTGAGAGGCCAGTGAGGCGATGCTAGAACACTTACTCGCAGGTAGACCATGAAGTCCTGGCACTGGCGGGATTTCTGCCCCCTGATCACGAGAGGGAAGGTGAGGTGTGACTGATGGTTATCGAGGAAGAGCGTGCGTTTAATGGCTCCTTTTTGTTTCAGGGAATCTAGCTGCACCTCGGCAGTCAGGCCTAAAGCACAGAAATTAAGTAAATGTAAGCAGGAAAGGAGAAGTATTCAGCGAACGAAGTGTTTTATCAGCGGCATGAGTTCCTATTTCTTCTCGCTTACTCAGGAAACATTGTTTTCATAGTTGGGATCGAAAACATTACAGGAGCTGAGAGAAATTTTACAAAATACTCCCCAAACTAAAAAAGTTGTTTTTAAAACAAAGGGTTATTTCCCCCACAATTATTTCTGTTTTTATAGATAATATTAATACCAATTATTTGAGTAATGTGTATGTAGGAGGCTCCACACCCCCACTAGGGGTCTTGGCATTGCTAAAGGGCTCATCACAAGTTTTACGTGGTGTTGCAGAGAAACGCTTACGGCTGACTTTTCTTAGTACATTAAAGGAGTACAAAAATGAAGACAGGCTCACCTATTGTGTTTGAAATGCTCTGGCCTTCCACAGAAGCACATACTCTTAAGGAAAAGCTATGAAAAATAATAGTCAATAGTTTATTGGTTAATGAAGTTTTGAATCTGAAGTAGAGCTCTCCTTTACCATACCCCAGGTATATGAATACACTGTTTTCCTCTATACTTCTGTTATTATACACATACAACTAAAAAAATAAATATGCATGTATTTATTTATCAATATATTTTTATAAAAAACACATACACACACATATATATATTGCCTACCAGTTGAACACAACACTAATACAATTAAGACTAGTTATAAACACACACTATAATATACAGTTGATATGTTGTAGAATAGTATACCTGAAACCTGTATAATTTTATTAACCTATGTCACCCCAATAAATCCAATTTTAAAAAAAGACTGGTGAGGTTAGCTGATTTTATCAGTGGATTGATTAATCAATTACTTGCTGCCCTTATTCAATACATGACTATTTCTATATGCCGGTCAGTGAAGAAGTGGGCAGTATGGCAGGGGAACAGCTGGTGGCAGAGCCCGGAGATGAGAAAGAACATGCCACATTTGAGGAACGTGAAGAAATTCCATGTGGTTTGTGCATTAGAGCAAGATGGGGAAGATCGGCAGGGAACAGGGCTCTGAAATTCATGTTAAAGAATCTGGATTTAATCCTAAGAGGCATGGAGCACCATGGTGTGATTAACCCACATCCCCACTCTGCTGGGAAGGAGAAGGCATCTCGGTGGTAAGTTGCTAGGGGGTGGGATACAATCTGAGACAGAAACACTAGAAGAGGGAATGGTGAGAGAAGGAACATAAGGAGCATAGAGTGGCTGTCTCAAGCTAGGCAGGCACAATGACATGACGTAGAAAGACATAAAGACAATAAAAAGAGGCAGATGTGCACAAGAGACACTTTAAACGTAAATGAATGACCCACGGACATGGACTCATTGCCTGAGGGAACGGAAGGCTGGGCTAGGGGAAGGGGGCAAAAGGGGAAAAATTGGAACAACTATAATAGCATAAACAATAAAATACTTAAATTAAAAAAGAGACACTTTATAGTTTTGCCTTGAACGGAATCCAGAGCAGTGTCTGCCATGGCTCGTAGGAGGCCCTGCTCTCGGGCCTGTTCTGTGGCCGTGGAAGGAGTAAAAATGGCTGGCTGACTCTGCCTGGCTCGGCTGAATGTGCTCAGCTCCCTCCTGAAATATGTCAAGCCCTAACAGCCAGCCTTTGAGATGGGTCTTTTTCCCATTTCTAAGAAAGTAAAAATATAAGAAAATACTTAGGGATGATTTAATGACAGTCTTAACATTTTTGCTAGTAAAATATATAGTATGATTAGAATATTTCTACAGAATCCAAAAGGAATAAATAATACCTAATCATACATTAATTATGTGTCAGCTTCCTGTGTCAAACAATGAAAATGTGTCACATCTGGGATTCATCTATCTACCGTGACCTCAGTCAACATTTCCCTTCAGGGTAAATAATTTGCCACATGCCATTAAGCCAAAAGTTTCCTGAGATTTCTCTGTTATTACAGTGTTTTTACCACTTCCCCAGAGGAATCACAAATTCCAGCCCACTTCTGCTTCTATTAGATCTATTCAGGGAAGACGAATAGTTAATCGCATCTTTAAATTAGGTCTGGCTTTCAAAATTGGAATTGTTTTTCTGCATCCAACTTTTTTGGAAGCCCTTGGTTATCAAGGAAAGCTGTGAACTATTATTAATCATTGTTAACTGAGTTAAAATTTCAAGCTAAAATTTATGTTCATAGTCAATATGGTGCATGATAGCGTGAATGGCTCTGATTGGAACGAAAAAAGATCAACTCAGCTCCCTCATCACATAAATTCTAATGAAACCATCTATAGTGCTTCTGATAAGTCAGAGGCAGGATGACCCACCCCAAACCCTGCAACACAAACCCCAGCCCAATGCAGTAATGGTTGGAATGAGGGTTCTGTGACACACAGATGCTCATACCCATGGGTGATGGAGAAAGAATGGGATAGATATGAACCCGGATTTAAGTAGCAATTCATTTTTCAGTCTGAGCAATTCCATCCTATTTCATTGATAGGAAATAGTATACTTCACCTAAGGTTAGGCATATGTGAAGTTTTTTTCAGATTTGAGAAGTGTGTGGACTTTTAAATTTATAAAATGAAAAATTAGAAAATCTAGTAGTGGGTACTTGATACAACTACATAGCTATTTGAAAGATGCAGAAATTCACATCAATGGAAGTGAAGAACTATTTCCCAGTTAGAGTGTTCTTAATAGTTTTCAGATGTACAGTACAAGGTTATTTCAAATACAGACCGAAATTACAAAAAATAAAGTCAACAAATGCTTTTCAACCATTTTAGGAAAACTGAGCCAAATTCTTAGAACAAATTAAAAAGGTATCAGGAAACTCATTCCAGACGGAACCAGCCGAGAGCTTTCCTCTTCTGATGCTCTGAGCCACCATTCAGAATTTTTGAATGTAAGAATGAAACATCTTTCAAAAAATGTATGCAACAGAATAAAATAAAGAATTATAAAGGCATATTCCATATATCTGTCCATATACCAAGTTGCATTTTCTCTTAATAACATGATTTAATGCAACAAGGAAAACGGTGTATGAAAAGAAAGGCATTTTGGTGTTACAAAGTAATATTCTTTACATAAAACCAAACAGATTACATAATCTGTTAAAGCTACTTCAATTTTATAAAAATACTGTACTAAAAGCCCTGGCAAAAAATTACGTAATTTGAAACAACACTTTGTATCAGAGTGCGCCACAAACATGTGCTCGGAGGAACTCAGCCCGGAGCCGCTCCGCCGGGAACACAGCGCTGTGGTGGGGCTGCTGAGCCGCTCGTGCTCACACCGATGCGGCTCTCCCGGCTCCCGTCCTGTTCTGTAATCATGCCGGGGTCGGGGTGGGCGGTAGCTCTTCCGCCTATTTTCTCAGATCAGGTTTTCATTATAATATTTTATGGTTTTAAACCATTTTAGAGGGTGCTCAGGGCATCCCCCAGCTACTTTCAAAAGCTGGTTAAGGCGAGGACAGGCCTCTAAGAATGGGAGCTCCCAGCAAAGAATGTTTTTCAAAGAATTCTTCGGGGTCTTCCCCACCCCCACCCTCCACCCGCAAAGGCTTTGGCTTGACTATGAATTCCTAGCCAAAGGCCATCAACAGCATGCTTTAACTGGCCGGAAACACTGAGCGTCTTTGGGCCAAGGCTCCATTCTCAGGAACCAAACGGAATGCCTGAGTCAGTGCACATCCCTGGAAAACGAGTGCACATCTCAAGCAGGCCGAGTGTTTGGTGGTCTTTCAGAGGATATGCCCTGGTGGCGTTACCCAGTAGAACAGACTTCTGAGCCTTGCAGACATGCACATTAAAAACAAGGTGATGTTTTCTCAGGCTGTGTTAAAATCGAGTTCCATTTTGTACTCCCTTTGGATTACTGGTGAGATCCAGAGCAGCCCTTTCTTTCAGAAGTTGTCTAAGCCACACTCTCTAATGGCCCAGGCAGAGGAAGCATAATTCTCCCGTTAGCCTGATGATGAGATCATGGCCACAAAAATAGAGTTCAGGACACAAAAATCTCTATTTTTATAATGTTTACCTTTTGCCTAACTGTACGTGCTAAGTTAGAAAACTGACATTTTCTGTTTTCAGCAAAGGAAATCAAGTAATTTAACTCAAGCTTGACTACTGAAGAAAAAAAGGACATTATGAGGGGGGCTCCTTATAGTATAGTCTTCCCCCACTAGGTGAGTGTTCTAGGAACCCATCAGTATCAGTGTACCAGCTGGCATTGTTGTGAGAGGCCGTGTTCAGCCTCAGTGAATTTTTTGGAAGACTCTTTCAATGTGTTTGTCCATTTCACGATGGGTGATTTATGAGCGCACCTGCCCACACTGTGCTGAGTGTTCAGCAGTTTTTGACCAAAAACAGAGAGACCCCCATGAGCCACTCTCTATATTCACCTGATCTTGCCCCAAGCAATTTTTTGTTTGTTTATTTCCTGGATGAAAAAAGTGCTCAGAGAGAAATGTTTCACGGGTACAGAAGAGATGAAACAAAAAATGGCAGAAACACTAAAAGGCATGAAAGTCTATGAATTCAAAAACTGTTTTGAGCAGTGGGAAGAACATCTTGATAGGTGTATTACATCAAATGGAGAGTGTTTTGAAGGTGACTGAAGTTTAAACATGTAAGAATAAATACACAATTTTTTAATAAATAAATTCTGGGTTTTTTCTGGGTCCCCTCTGGTACTATGTGTGAAAAGTGGTATCCATATATATGTAAAAGCAAAAGTCAAGGTTATTATATTTTCAGTTTGGTTGATTTTTTTTTTTAATATGCCAAGAATCTGAAAGAGATCTCCAAGATTTGTTTCATTAGGAACTTTCCCAAATGTTTTATACATCTGACCTTTGAATAGGTGGTGGGTAGGGTCTAGGGTCGCTGACTGCCAACCCACACAGTATAACTTCTGACGCTATGGTCAGCCCCTCACTTCTGTGGATTCAACCAACCACTGATGGAAACAGTGCTTTAGCTCCGTAGTTGGGAATCTGCAGTCACGAATGCAAAAATACCTTTTTTTGATTCACAGTTGGGAATCTGTGCTTCAGGATGCAAAAATACTGTTTTTGATCCATGGTTAGTTGAATCTGAAGATGCGAAACCTGCAGACACAAAGGGCCAACTATTTTTATTGAAAACAAATTTGCATATTAAGTGGACCTGCAGTTTAAACCTGTGTCGTTCAAGAGTCACCTGTACTTCTCATCTCACCTGGAGCCTGCAAGCTGAGGTAGCCTTCATGTGATAAGTTGATAGCAAAAAAATCAGCCTCATGTCAGCATCCTGGCTTTTATTTATTTATTTTTTGAAAACCTTACTGCTTGCTACTCATATCTGGTGCACAGACCTGTAGCATCAGCATCCTCTTGGAGTTTTTTTGTTTTGCTTTTTTAGAAGTGCAGAGTCTCAAGGCCCACCCCAGACCGACAGACCCAGAGGCTGTGTCTTCACAAAATCCCTGTGAGATCTGGGTGGACTAACTCACCAGGCCACAGAGGTCATAGACTCTGGAATCTGGCAAGTTTTATTTTCCAGATTGATAATCATCGGGTGCAGCAGAAGCTGGGCATCCACCGTCACCACTGGCCTTGCTCTGCAGGGAGAAAACACAGGATTTCAATGAGCCACAGGAGCCAAAGGCAGAAACCCACCCCACTTCTAGAAGCCACTGCCAGCCTTCCCAGGCTTCGTGCTGAGAATTTGCCTCACCACTTGAACAGGTGGGCACCAGACCCAACTAATTACCTCTGGGAGCTGGTGAATACAAACATAGGATGTCCTTCCTGGGCCCGGCAAAGAAAGTCACCACACACCTGCTTTGCGTATGGACTGGGTTCATGGTACCTGGTGAGACTGTCATGAAATGCTTCTCTGGGGTCTGCTGCTATATCTGTATACATCATCCTGCGGTCATTTGTGTCAGTAAGTACTCGAGCTTTGCAAATTTTCTCACCTTACTGGTCAATGATTTCTTTTAGTTTGGTAATTTTCTAGCCATGCTTTGCAGATTTAGCTCCATACAGAGCAGTGTTTCTCAATCCTGACTGAAAATGTAAGCATCCAGGAGCTTTAAAACAGGTGATATGCCCACGCCTTGCCATGGGCAAACTGAGTCAGATCACTGGGGTCAGGCCCAGGCGCTGGAACATTCAACAAACCTTCCAGGGGATTCTAACGTGCAGCTGTTTGAGGGGAGGGACTAATTTAAACTCAACTCCCTCGACCCATAACCAGATGAGAGTATAAGTCATAGGGAAAGGGGACAGGACAATTTTTAAAGCTCGGTGCCACAAAATGATAGCTGGGAGCCCAGGCTTCAGGTGACAACAGGAAACGACACCGCCTTGCCTACATTTTTCTCTGACAGGAGGGAGGGCTATGTCTTGGGGCCGAGTGATGTTTCGGACACTACTTTAATCAATTTCATGATTGCAGCAAGGGGGCCCACTGGGAATTTCCCGAAACTCTGTTACCCTATTTACCTATACTCTGTTATATAGTTTTGTTTTCAATATTGTGTTAGCTCCGGTCGTTGGAAAAGTTGACAATGAGACAGGATTAGCCATGTAAGACATTTAGAGGGCAAACATCTACGAGGGAAAGAAGGGGAGAGAGTGGAGGAGGCTGCAGCCATTGGTCAGACTGTGATGCGGGGAGGATCCCTGAGAAGGAGCAAGGGAAGGGAGAATCCAGTAGGGAGGTTCCAGCAGGGCACAGGGGAGGCCGAAATTGCCTGTCAGAGGAGCTGCATGTCTCACAGGAAGGGGCCTATGTTTATACCCTTATTGTGCCCAGTAATGGGCTGGGAGAAGCTCACGGAACACGTGACCTTGGTGCAAATGTGGTGGTGGATTCAGAGAATAGCAGGTGGACTGCCAGTCGGTTTCACTCCATAAGCTGATTGGCCCATCCTCGTGGCCACAAAAAAAAGGAGCCTCATCCTTGTGGTACTTTGGCGTTTTAATCATCTGATTCTCTGTCACCTGAAGTGGACAGCGCCTGGTATAAATCAGCGCTCTGAGTATGTCTTGGGAACTCGTGAATTAGAAAATCTAACTTACTTGAAGAAACCCAACTTTAGACTCTCTGGGAGTGGAGCCAGGTCAGCAGTATGTGCCCAGAACACCCGGGTCGGCTCTCTTCCTTTTGCCTTGTTACCCTGACTTAGTGTCTCCCATTCCCATAAAAAACTTTTTTAAGAAGAAAAAGAATCTAAAAATTTTCAGCACCAATTGTCTACCAGTTACTATTCTGTGTATTCTACAGGCAGATTCCCACTTAATTCTTTTCAAATAACCTTATAAAATAAATATTGTTATCCCCATTTTATAGATGAAAAATCAGAGGCTCAGACAGTTACAGGAACTAGGCCAAGATGACAAGTTGTGAGTATGTGGGAATGGCCAGGTGTTTGAAGTCACATCTGTCTTCATTAGAACACACTTTGAAGCACTTGTTCAATGCTTGCTAGTGAAGACTGTGAATTCTTCGTATTTCCTGTTCCCAAATTTAGTTTCCTCACCTGATTACAGAGGCCGAGGGACAGAATAACATTCTCCCACCCCACATTCCTTCTCTGTAAGCACATTCTGCTGCATTTCTAAAGCAAAGGGGAACATTTAAATATAGTAACATCTAAAACTGTTTTGTTTTATAAGTTCTGCTAAGATTCATATTTTATTTAACATTATGCTACTAGGGACTGGAGGTTGGGTCATCAAGTATGAGAATAAAAAGACAAGGATAAATGAAAGAGAAAAAATGAGATAAAAAAAATCCCTCCAAACTTTAAAAAGAACATCTAAATGTACTCCCAAATAAATGGTTGGGATATACTCTTTAAGGCAAAACCAACAACAAAAAGAAATGCAGCTCAAACAATAAGAAAAACACATCCATCAATAGATGAATGGAGGAAGAAAATGTGGTATATATATACACAATAAGATATTACTCAGCTATAAAAAGGAAATCTTATAATTACAACAACATAGAAGACCTTGAGAACATTATGCTAAGTGAAAAAATTCAGACAAAGACAAATACCATATGATCTCATTTACATGTGGAATTTAAAAAATAAAAGAATTTAAAAAAACATAGATACAGAGAATGGATGGGTGGTTGCCAGAGGTGGCAGGGGTGGTGGAGGCCACTGGCAAAATGGGTAAAGGTGGCCAAAAGGCCACCTTTATAACCTTTATAACATTTCCAGCTATAAAATACATAAGTCCTACAATGTAACAGCATGGTGACTGTAGCTAATAAGACTGTACTGTATATTTGAAAGTTGCTAAGAGGGTAGGATCTTAAAAGTTCTCATCACCAGCAAAAGAAATTTGTTGC
Organism: Micronycteris hirsuta; assembly: GCA_004026765.1. NCBI lineage: Eukaryota > Metazoa > Chordata > Mammalia > Chiroptera > Phyllostomidae > Micronycteris > Micronycteris hirsuta. The sequence continues at coordinate 29,580 of PVJI01008062.1, forward strand.
CGTGTGTGGCGATAGACGGTACCTAGACTTACGGTGGCGATCATGTCACAGTGTGTGCACTGTTGATTCCTTACGTCATGCACCTGAAACTAAGATAATGTTATGTGTCAATTATATCTTAATTTTTAAAAATTTGCATACCACCATCCACATACCTATAAACAGCTACTTTTCCTGTTCCGAATGCACCCACAATTAAATCTAAAAAAAACAAAAACACAAAATACATGTACAAGTTTTACAGAAACAATCTGAGCACATCATCATAAATAGCACATAGAGCATCCTGAAATGCCAATTGCAGAGTGAGAGTCGTAAAAATAAGAACAGCAAATTGTACCTTTCTTAAGACATTTAGAAAGGATATTGGAACTTCACTGCAATTATTTAATATGACATGTAAACCAGTAGCTCTCAAACCCTTCTGGACTTAGGAAGGTCGACCTTCTAGAAATGCTTAAGAAACTCATCAAAACACCACCTCGCCCATCCTCCAAAGTCAAGGCACAACCCTTAAGGAAAGCAAAAGGGGAAAAAGCATGTGCAGAGTGCCTACTGTGTACCAGGCTCTTAAACATACTGTTTTATTGTTCTCCTGCCAGCCACAACCCTATGAGGCCAGTAGTATCACCAACAGAGTGGGACACTTTGTCGTCTTGACACAACCATCTGCTTTTTACAAATAGTGTGAATGGTGAGTATACTTTTGGCAAAGTGATCAGCAGTAATGTGAAATAATCGGCATATCATTATAATGATCTTAAATAACAACGATGATAATATGTAACACATATTGGACATTTACTATAGGCTGGAAATTTTTCTAACTGACTTACGTTACCTGATCCCTAACAAGAAGTTAGGAAGTCTTTATTATTAGCACAATTTTGCCTATGAGTAAATTGAAGCTTAAGGAGGCTAACGTGTAAGTTCACTAAAGTTAACAAAACTAGGAAGAGGCAGAGCTGGGTTACAGCAGTCCTGGGCAGCAGAGTGACCTTAGGCTATTTCAGGGGTGCTGTTCACAAGGATCTCAGCGGCTGGCTACTATATGGGCAGAACTCTGTTTTACTTAATCTAATTTATCACGGTTACTCTTGGCGAATACAATCAAACGAAAATGACAGTGACAATGACTAGGTATGCAGAATTAAGTTTAGAGGTAGAGGTGAGGACATTGGATCCTGTAAAGATAATGGCCACAGGAGAAAACTTAGAATATTGAAACTATAATTGCTTAATTCTAGCAGAACAGAAGTAAGAAAGAAAAAAGAAGACGGGGGAATACATTTGACCACTCCATATGGAAAAGCGACGTAGGGATTAAGTTGGTTTAATGGAGTTTTCACAGGGAAATGACTCGGAGGCACATTCCTTTCACACTCACCTTCCCGGGACAGAGCATCGGGGGCAGACTGCAAGCAGCTACGACTCTCCCCGGAGGCCCCTCTCAGCTGGGCGGGGCGACCCTAAGGCATGTACTTCCCGTCTCCCAGACTCCCCCGCGACACAGAGCCCTAGTTGCCCACAGTGCCAGCCTCTCTATAATGACCTGTTACCACACCTTCCTTTCCACATCTCTCTTCCCTACTCCCTTAGCAATGTTTTCTTTGGATTATTTCTCAAAGAAATTGCTTGCTTTCTAATCCTTGACTTAAAGTCTACTCTGGAAGAAGCCAACCTAAGATGCAATAATTTTAGTTAAAAATGTTTGTTTGTTTGTTTGAAAAAAACAGACTTGAACATCTTCATGGTGAAAACCAAGGTCAGAACGTCTCTGGTTTTATCCATACGGAATCCAGTTCAGATAATAAATAGCCCAGGATTAGACTCCAAAGCTCCATATTTCAAAGGATATGAGCACTAATGCTGAAGTAAGTCAAATGAAGGTCATCAAAGGATCTTTGTACCCATGAGATTAAGGAACACATTAAGGAAAGGGCTCCAACTGGGGCAGTGGCGCGATCTTAGACCACTTCCGGAGTCGTGCCCATGCTGTTCTCGGCGATTGGCTCATACATACGTAGGGTTCAGATCTTTGAAGCCAGAAGCCAAAGTTTCTAAGTCTACCATTTGAAAAACTCATGCCATAACTTCGACTTTTTAACTCTTTTCACATTTTTTTCTGTTATACTTGTCTCATCCAGTATAACAGTGGCTTTTTCCTATGTCAGAGGAAAAAGAGCTGCTGACTTGATGAGACACGAATTCTGTTCTTCCTGTGTAATCACGGGCTCAGGATTCAGACAAGCGCAACCCACTGGCCCTTGGCCTGATCCATATCTGCTTACAGGACACCAGGCAGGAGAGTTCTGTTACGAAAACCGATTCAAGGGGAATTACGCGCTTTGTTTTTGGATCCAAATATTTATATCCCAAGAGCAGACATTTTGTAAATAACATGATTGTAAGAAGCAAGCCTCTGGAAATGGCAAAAACAACAGGACTGTAAACTCCTCCGGGGCAGGAATCTTTCTTCAGGTGTGCGTGTCACAAATACTTTATGGGATGGGATGGGTCGATGCAAATCATCTTTGCATCCACAGTACCAGGCACAGAGCCAGATTCAGAGCAGGGGCTTATAGATGCCTGTGAAACAGGGCGATAAGTAATAACAAGGTAATATCCTCAAGATGAGAGAGATGAAGAAATGAGACAGTTATTAACACAGGCTAATGTAAACTACAGTTAAAATCTGCTGGGCTTTGCATGTGCACTTGTAGGTATTTGGAGACATTCACAAACACACAGACATACACAATAGAGTATTCCAGAAAACTCTAGAAAGCAATACAGTGGCTACACCATGACTAGATTGTCATTATGGATGACAATCTGACAAACACCCTCCTTGTGATCTTGAGCAGAAGGCCTTTTTCTTTAGAAATGTTCATTCCTGTGCCTGAGGGTGGGAATTTTCCTACTCTAGAAAAATAAAATAACTGGCAAAATAGGCTGCAATTTTTTTCATGAGAATGTGGCCACAGTCTTTTAGAGGCCAAGAGCACAGTTATCTACCACAAAAGTATGTTTTTCTTTTGAGACACCACCTTGGTATCATGCCTGCTGGAACGGGCTGGAAGCATTGGTGCTCGGGATGTTAAAAATCTCTGATCTCCCTCGGGCAGGAGAACTGATCTGCTGATTTGTGTTCATAACCAGTTTGTCCTTCCAAAATATGTGATATGTTTCGATAAGTAATATGTGGTTTCCATATATATATGTATATATATTATATGTAATATATATACATATATACAAGGTTGGTCTGGAAAAAGTCCAGCCATTGTTAACATAAAGAGGACGGTTTGGGTGACATTGAAGTAACCTGGCCATCAAAGACAGTGGACTGGAATGCTCTTGTGTGTACAATGACGACTTCATTGGGGGCGGTAGACACCGTTGAGTGAGCATGTGTACCATGTAGACACCGCATTCAAAATGACTGAATGAATAGAGCAACAGATCTGCATCAAATTTTGCGTTAAGCTTGAACATTCCTCCACAAAAACTATCTAGATGATTCAGAAGGCCACAGCTATGGGCAACTGGTGATTGGCAGCTTTATCATGACAATGTGCCTGCACAGGCATCACGTCTTGTGCAGTTTTTGGTGAAACATCAAATCACCCAGGTGACTCAGCCCCCCTCAACCTCAATTTGTTACCCTGTGACTTCTGGGTTTTCCCAAAACTAAAATCACCTTTGAAAGGGAAGAGATTGCAGACCATCGATGAGATTCAGGAAAATATGGCAGGGTAGCTGATAGTAATTAGGAGAACTGTGTGAGGTCCCAAGGTGCCTACTTTAAAGGAGACTGAGGCATCATTGTCCTCTGTACAGTGTTTCTTGTATCTTGTAGCTTCTTCAATAAGTATCTCTATTTTTCATATGACATGGCTAGATAACTTCTGGACAGACCTTGTATATTCATATTTGTGCATATATATGGGGTGGGGCAAAAGCAGGTTTACAGTTGTATGTATGTAAAATAATAAAATAATTAATAAATAATAATACAAGAATAAGCTCTGTGTTTTGAGCACTCACAACTATAATCTACGTTTGCCCTACCCTGTATGTATACATACCTATATGTATACCTATGCATATAAACATATTATGTGTAGGTGCACACACACACACATATATTTTTTTGGTTCAAATTTATGTTTTTGTTAATCCTCACCCAATAGTATGTTTATTGACTTTTTTTAGAGAGAGGGAGAGAGAGAACATCAGTGTGAGAGAGAAACATTGATCTGTTACCTCCCATACATGCCCTGGCCAAGGATCAAACCCACAACCTATGTATGTGCCCTGCCTGGGGATCGAACCAGCAACATTTTTGGTGTAGAGGACAATGCTCTCACCAACAGAGCCACTTGGAAGGGCCAAATTAATGGTCTATTTCCATCTTTAACACCAGCAGAGGAACTCAAAACGCACTGACTGTTGTACATGGATATAGTTTAAATATAACAAGAAAAGATTTGAACTATGTACATTGAGGAAGGGAAAAGGATTTCTTTTCACACCAACCTTTTCTTATTTTGTGGTTTCTGAATAGTAGAAACTAAGCATACTTTTTCCCCAATTTAATTCAGTATGAAGTAATACAGCTTGTATGATCAACCATTTGTCTTTAAGCATAAAGACATATACATATATACACACAAACACCTACACACACAACTGTTTTTAATTTTGCAATACTCTGTCATGTTTAGGAATTTAAATGATCGTCAAAGACCAAAGAATTTCAGTACTGATATTTGGATTCATAACTCTGCAAACTTTCTCCTTCATGTTGAGACAACAGGTCTCATGCTATTACATAATATTTACTTTCTTATAGAAATTTCTTGAAGGCAGATTCTGAAAACCAACAAACAAAAACTGTGCCTTTCTTTATACAAAGACACTTACCCATTTTTTTTCCTTGAAGAAAAAAGTGGAAACTAAAATTAGTTCCTTCCTGTTAATCAAAAACGATTCTCAAAATGCTGGAGTCCTTTGTTAGCACCTCGCACTGCCTGAGAAACATGGTTTATTTTCCTTTTGGCTTTTGACGGAACAACTCAGTATTTTTAAGGATACAAGAAAGAGACATTAGCATCCCTGCAGGATCAGTTGGCAAGAAAAAATAACCCTGAAAATGTGAGGTCATAGGAGATATATTACACCTCCGTTTTGTATTTCACTTCTCCAAAATTGTTATTTTTAAATGAAAAAGAAGAGCCAAGTATTTAAAGTGGTAGTTGGACCACAGAGTCAGATTTTATTAATCTATGAAGAAAATTCTGGAGTTGGAAGAAGTTCTATTTGAAAATATCAGCCTTGTTTTGAGTGTAGATTTGATGTTTGGGTTTAAGTGGGCAGGATGCAGGGAGGAGAGAATAAAAAGTTCCTGGGGGACGGCTGAAGGGGAAGACAGCAGGACAATCACCATGGCCACCGAGTGCCCACAGTCCACAAACTCTGAGACTTCTCATCTTCTGCCTTCTTGCGTCTTACTTCTTACTCTCTCATCTTGTTGAGAAATACTAATGCTGAAGTCTGTTGCAGAAAATGCCATCAGGCACCAACTTTTTTTATTTTGGAATTTTTTAAAATTAATATTTTAAGTATATTTTGTTGATTATGCTGTTACAGCTGTCCCAATGGTTTTCTTTTGCACCCCTCCACCTGCTACCTCCTTTCTCTCCAGCAATCCCAGCCCTTAGTTCATGTCCATGGGTTGTGCATAAGTTCTTTGGCTTCTCCCTTTCCTATACTGTTCTTAACATTCCCCTATTTTGTTCTTACCAATTATGCTTCCTGATCCCTGCACTATTTCCTCCTTTCTCCCCCTTCCCCTGCTCAGCTGACAACCCTCCAAATGATCCTCATACCTATGATTCTGTTCCTTTTCTAGTTCTTTGCTTAGTTCATTTTTTTGTTTTTTCGATTCAGTTGTTGATAGTTGTGAGTTTGTTGTCATTTTAATGTTCATAGTTTTGATCTTCTTTTTCTTAAATGAGTCTCTTTAACATTTCATATAATAATGGCTTGGTGATGATGAATTCCTTTAGTTTTACCTTGTCTGGGAAGCACTGTATCTCCCCTTCTATTCTAAATGAGAGCTTTGCTGGATAGAGTAATCTAGGTTGTAGGTCCTTGCTTTTCATCACTTTGAATACTTCTTGCCAGTCCCTTTTTGTCTGCAGTTTCCTTTGAGAAATCAGCTGACAGTCTTATGGGAACTCCCTGTAGGTAACTAACTCTCTGCTTTTCTCTTGCTGCTTGTAAGATTCCCTTTTTATCTTTAACCCTTGGTATTTTAATTATGATGTGTCTTGGTGTGGTCCTCTTGGGGTCCAAATTGATTAAGACTCTCTGTGTTTCCTGGACTTGCATGTGTATTTCTTCACCAAATTACGAAGTTTTCTTTCATTAGTTTTTCAAATAGATTTCTTATTTCTTGCTCCTTCTCTTTTTCTGGCACCCCTATGATGCGAATATTGGACTTCTCGAAGTTGTCCCAGAGGCTACTTATACTATCCTCATTTTTTTGGATTCTTTTTTCTTCTTGTTCTGATTGTTTTGTTTTGTTTTGTTTTTTGCTTCCTTATGTTCCAAATCACTGATTTGATTCTCAGCTCCTTCTGTTCTACTGCTGTTTCCTTGTAACTTGTTCTTTATTTCAATTAGTGTATCCTTTGTTTCTGACTGGATCTTTTTATGCTGTTGAGGTCCTCACTAAGTTCCTTGAGCATCCTTGTAACCAGTGTTTTGAACTCTGCATCTGATAGATTGCTTATCTCCATTTCTTTTAGCTCTTTTCCTAGAGCTTTGATGTGTTTTTTCATTTGGGCCATGTTTCTTTGTCTCCTCATTTTGGCAGCCTCCCTGTGTCTGTTTCTATATATTAGGTAGAGCTGCTTTGACTCTGTGTCTTGGTAATGTTGCCTAATGTAGTAGGTGTCCTGTAGGGTCCAGTGGCACAGACGCCCCTATCATCCAAGATGGGTACTCGAGGTGTGCCTTTCGTGTGGGCTGAATACACCCTCTTCTTGTAGTTGAGCTTTGATTGCTGTTGGCAGATCAATGGGAGGGATTTACCCAGGCCAGTCAACTGCAAGGATTGGCTGTGACCACTGACCACCAACATCCACCCTCCATGGAGGATCAGCTATGCAGGGGCAGGGTGACAGTGCTCTGAAGTGGTCTGTAGCTGTCCACTGGGTACACACACTGGCCCTGGGGTTTCCTGGGTGGTGCAGGCCAAGGTCAGCCCCCACCTGTGTTTTGCCAGGGGCCACCCTGTCTGAGCTATAAAGCAATCTGAAAAGGCTGCTACTTATGCTGGGCTGTGGGATTCTCAGGTGAAGCCAAGCTGTGAAACTAAACTGGCTGCTGCTAATGCCTGGCCTGGAGCTCCCTGAGGCAAGCTGTTGCTTGTTTGATAGGATTTAGAAAGTTGTGAACCAAAAGTCAAGACCAGCAATTCTTAAGGAAAAGCAGCTTGGATGGGCCTCTAAATTGGGTAGGGTGGAGTCTCTGAGGGATCTTCGACGCAGGTCAAACAGTGTTAGCCCGGTTGATGGAGTCTCAAGTATGGCACCAGCCTGCTGGCTCCACGGCTTTGCATGGGGGAGGACTCAGAAAAGAGACAATGTCCTCCACTTGCCCTGATGGCAGACATTTCAACCTCTCCCAGTATGCCACTGGTGTTCTTTAAACTGTCACTCTGATGCTGGAGCTCAGAGGACATGAGTCTGAGTAGGTGAGTCTGTGTGTGGGTTATTTTAAGAGGAACTGCTTGGGGCTCCAGAAGTTTTTTTCCACTGACTCAATCCCCACTGGTTTTTGCACCCAGAATTTGTGGGGACTTATCTTCCTGGCACTGGAACCCTGGGCTGGGGGCCTGGTGTGGGGCTGGGACTCTTTGCTTCCAAGTTATCCCTCCCGACTTTTTATTCCCCACACTTAGGTGAGGGAGCAACCTGTTCTGCATTGGCACCCCCTATCCAGTCTGGAGAGATGTGGCTTTTTTATTCCATAGTTGTCATACTTCTATTCAACTTGATTTCTGACGCTTCTGAGTGATGGCTGTTCTACATTTTTTTTTAAAAGATATAATTTTTATTTTTTAAATTTTTTTAAAGATTTTATTTATTTTTAGAGAGAGGAGAAGGGAGGGAGAAAGAGCAATGTATGGTTGCCTCTCACATGGCCCTCACTGGGGACCTGGCCTGCAACCCAGGCATGTGCCCCAACTGGGAATCGAACCGGGACCCTCTGGTTCCCAGCCCGCGCTCAATCCACTGAGCTACACCAGCCGGGCAAAATGTTCTACATTTTAGTTGTAATTTTGATGTGGTTGTGTGAAGAGGTGAGCCACGTCTGCCTACATCACCATCTCAATGCAGAGGGAAGCCCTCTAAAAAATTAATATTTTAAAATAATTCTGGACAATGAGAATTGCTATAATGAACCTCTAACTAAATACATGAGAAACATGGGAATGTAAACCTAACAACTGCATTAAAAGATTATGGTTTCTCTAAAGGGCAGACTCCTTTAAACATGACCAAAAAATGTAGGGGTCACAAAAGAAATTTTAAAATTTAAACTTTAGCTAAAAATCTGAGCAAGGTCAAAAGAGCAGTGAAAGAAATGAGGGAGGATGTTTATAGTGTATATGACTCATCAAATGTGAGTATTTTTCAATGATTAAAAGAATGTCTGGTACATAGTAAAAAATAAAGGTTAATTGTTATTATTAACCCTAATTCATAATAGAAACTCATATAAATTAATAATAAAACTGTAAACATTCTAATACAAAGATTATAAATAGGCAATTTACATAAAATAAATAGCTATGATCATATGAAAAGCAATAAACATATGAAAAGATTTTCAACCTCATTAGTCATCAGGAAATACAAATGAAAGGAATAAGGAGATACCATTTTTGATCTCTCAAACTGGAAAAGACAGAAAGATTAGTACTAGGCACTGTGGGGCAGAGAGCCAAGGACCAAGAACTCACATGCTCTGTTTGTGGGAATATCAACTGGCACAATTTTTAAAAACTTAATAAAATTTACTGGGGTAACATTGGTTAGTAGCATTATATAAGTTTCAAATGTATGATTCTTTTTTTTCTTACTGCTTTATAACTTCTTTTTTTGAATTTTTTATATTTTTTATTGTTGTACTTGCATCTGTGTATTGCATTATGTGCTCACCACCCAAAGTCCAGTCTCCTTCTACCATCATATATTTGACCCCTTTTACCTTCTTCTTTCTCCGCCTTCCCCTCTGATATCCACTATACTGTTATCTGTGTCTATGAGGTTTTGTTTGTTGCTTTCTGTTTTATATCCCACATATGAAGTGAAGTCATACGGTTCTTGTCCTTTTCTGTCTGACTTATCTCAGCGTGATGTTCTCAAGATGCACCCATGTTGACGCAAATGGCAGTATGTCATCTTTTCTTATGGCTGAGTAGTATTCCATTGTATATATGGACCACACCTTCTTTATCCAATCATCTGTTGAAGGACACAGGTTATTTCTATGTCTTGGTTATTGTGAATAATGCTGCAATGAACACAGGGGTACATATGTTTATGAATAAGTATTTTCAAATTTTCAGAAGAGGACTTGCTAGGTCCTATGGTAGGTAGCTCTATTCTTAATTTTTTGAGGAAACTTCATATTGTTTTGCATAAAGCCTATATAGTAACAATTTTCATTCCCATCAGCATTATACAAGCATTCCCTCTTTTCCACGTCCTCTCCAAAATGTGTTCTTTTTTGTCTTATTGATAATAGCCAAGAGGTGGTGTCATCATTGATTCGCATTTCGCTAATAGCTAGCGAGGCCGAGCATCTTTTCACGGGTCTTTTGGCCATCTGTGTGTCTTCTTGGGAAAAGTGGCACAATTTTCTTGAGAGGTAGTTTGGTGACACGTATGACAATGCAAACCTTTGACTGGCATTTGCACTTCTAGGTATTTATCCTTAGGATACGTTGAACAATTACGCGAAGGTGTATCAAACAAAAGGCAGCTTTCTAAACATTTTAAATATGCTAACTCCTTTGTGACAGCAACCCTAGGTGTGGAGGACAAGCTTTAGACCCAGGCCTTCTGGCTGCAGAGCACACGTTTAACTATTTTTTCCATGCCGCCTCCCAGGAGCGTATCTACAGGCTATTTTTTTCTCTTTAAAAATATTTAAAATGAAGGTCTATTTTACATATAATACATTTTATTCTTTCTCAGTATTCTGGTCTAAGAGCTCTGATAGATGCGTCTGGTCTTGTACCCCCCACCAGCACGCTCCCGAAGAGGACAGCCCCCTCATCCAGCAGTGCCCCCGTGCTGCTCTGCAGCGACGCCCACCCCCACCCCCAGCCTCCACATCTACTAACCTGTTCTCCAGAACAGCCTATAAGTGGAGGCACACAGTGTGTAGCCATTCAGTTCCGGCTTTTTTCACTCAGCTTAGTGCACTTGCTGTGCATCTGGGACGTTGCATGTGTCCGAAGTTCGTTCCTTTTCATTGCTGAGTAGCATTCCACCGTGCGGATGGCCCACAGTTTGTGCATCCACCTCTGGCTAAGGGGCAGGAGTTCCGATCTTTGGAAAGTCGCTATAAACATTTGTTTACAGGATTCTGTGCACCTACAGGCTGGTTTGGACATGTAAATTGTCTCTTGTTGAATCCCTAACATCTTTGAAGCCCTCTTTCAAATGCAATGTTTTTATTTCAAGTGGAAAATTACTGAGTAGAGGGTAAAAATTAGGAATTCTAAATTTCAGTTCACTTTGCCACTGGCTTCCTAATGACTCTAGACAAGTCCCCAGCCATTGCCAAATCTCTGGTGAAGTCCTCAGGGTTCCAGACGGGAGAGCCAAGAGTTCAGTAGAATTGGATGGGGCCCCATGACTGCACTCCCTCTGCTCTGATTTATAATCCAGAACTCGCCCTTGTCTCTTGAGTCAGCTTTGCTCCTGCAGGGTTTGGCTTTCTCTTGCCTCCATGGTGGGACAGCCCCTTTATGGCTCTGTCCCCAGCTTAACCAGACCTGGGCATCAGCCTGCTCATCTCCAGGACTCAGCTGCCTGAACTCACGGTCCACGCATTGCTGGCTCCCCTGTTGGCACTGCTGATGCTCGAAGCTCCCAGCACTTCCTCCGGGTACGTCTCGTCCAGGCTCCGTCTCTGCTAAGCCCTTTCCCACATGACTGAGGGTTGTCAAGTCATTTACCTGGATCCACCCATGGCCTACTCACTGGTGTACAAGGATGATGTTAAGAGAAATGATGGAGTTAAAGATAATGTGTGAAATCATGGGGTTAAAGATGGTGTGTAAGCGTGGCAGTGTTGACTTGCAAGTGGGTTATGGAATTGGCTTACGTGTCTGGTACTGGAAAAAGTGCCCACGTCCGTGGGAAGCAGGCATTTAGACAAGTCTCTCAGACAAGTCTCCAGAGTTTGGCAAATGTGTTCGTCTAAAAATAGAGGCAGCCTTTCTTCCTTGCGTTTTTATTGCAACATGCAAAATATTACTGGGAGGAAGGTTATGAGTTGAGGAAGAAATGTTTGAAAAAAAAAAGCGTGATTTTATCCCCAAAAGTAATAATCCTAACGATCTGTCTGAAATGCTTCCAAATGAACTCTGAAGAAAAACATTTATGGGTTGGAACATGGTATTAGGTTGCAACATTCTAATTTACTCGGGGTTTATTTTCCTTTTAAAAAATCCCACAAAAAAATAAGAGTGAAATATCAAACAACAAGTCTGCCTTAAGAAAATAGTTTTTAAAAATACATTATTAGCATTTTGCGGCTGCAAGAGCGCCCTCTGCCTCTCCCATTGCCTGATGCTCACCTGTGGCATGCCATGTCACTGCACCTAAGGCATCTTACTCTGTCCTTGTCGTGGCCACAGTTAGAACATGTGCTGCCCAATCAGGTCGGCGAAGTCCTGGAGAAAACTGTGTTTCTTTAGGACCAGTTCCATTTACAGTGGCTGCTTGTTGGGGATGACTGCACACAACACACCAGAAAAGCCTGGTAGCTCACAAGCCACTCCCCACATCTCCTGCCTGACAGGTGAAGTCCTATGATTAAATCATTGTAGGCCTTTGAGAGTTTTCTAAGTGTTCTGGACTGAACTGTGTCTCCCCAAAGTTTGTATGCTGAAGCCCTAATCCCCTCGTACTTCAAAATGTGACTCTGCTTGGAGATAAAGATTTTAAAGAGTTCATTAAGTTAAAATGAGGTCATTAAGGGGGGCTCTCATCTAATCTAGCCGGTGTCCTTATGAGAAGAAGAGAGAGAACACAGACACAGACGGAAGACCATGTGAGGACACAGAGGAAGGCGGCCATCTGCAAGCCAGGGAGAGAGGCCTCGGGAGAAAGCAACCCAGCCCACACCTTGATCCTGGATTTGCAGCCTCCAGAAATGTGAGGAAGTAAGTTTCTGTTACTTGAGTTACCCAGTGTGTGGTGCTTAATTATGGCAACTCTAGGAAACTGATATACTCAGATACAGGAGAGCCTCAAATAATGCCATTTTGTTCAGCGTCGATGAGATGCCCTAGGAACTTAACTCTTGTCTGCATCAATTAGCCTATGGTAAAACTGGTTTCACTGTCCTTTTGCTGCAGTTCCAAGAACCTAATGAAGGCATTAAGTAAAGACTTACTGAACAGATTCATAGAGTTACCTCAAAGGATGTAAGAGAAGAAGGGAGGACATTTATACAGTGGTTTCCTATAGCGGGCACCCTCCTTCAGCAGCTCATTGAACACCCACCGTAAGCCAAGTCTTGTCCCAGCTGCCAAGGATTCAGCAGTGAGCCACCCAACACATCTCCTGCCCTCGAGGTACTTAGTCTGTCGGTCAGCTCTCCCAGGGAGCTTGTTAAAAATGCAGACCAGGCCCCACTGAATCAGAGGCCCTGGTGCCACCTACTGCCCTGGGTAACTTATATCCTGATGAGAATAAGGATATTAGATCCTTCCTCACTGCACATTTGAGGAAAGGAAATAAATAGTGTAAGTTTCTGTAGCTGATGTGGAGGAGCCCTTGGGACAGAAAGAAAAGGAAGCCAGGGATGAGAGGGGCTGAGCATCCCTGAAATGATCTTCACTTGCATCACGATCCAGCCTGCTGGCTGCTCTGTTGTTAGGGCTGGCAGTTTTTAGGAAACCAGATATTAATAATGTCATCACCGGAAAATGTCAGTGAGAAAATACAAAATGACGGCCACATAGAAAGAAGAGCATTACACGAACAACGTTTGCAAACAGAAAAGACTGAAGAGAATGTTGCTGCTATGTTAGTTATTTTAAAAATCTCTCCCTCCTCACCTCCTAGGAAGCTTTAGGCATAAATGACCCAAGTCGTTGTCTTAAGGCACAGACCTAGGTGTGGAGCAAAGAGCCTGGACCTCAGCATTAGGAATTGCCTCCGGTCTCCCACGTGCGTTTGGTGGGTGGTATTAAGAAAGAACTACCTTTGACTCTAGAGCATTCCTTACAGTTGGCACATCGCCTTCCCAGCAATGGTGTGATGACCTTTTTTTGGGGGGTGGAGAAGCTAAGGTTCAGAGATGGAAGTGGTATGTCCAGGCTGCAGAGCTAACAAATGATGGCGAAGAAATGAGAATATGGGTCCCCTGACTGCCATGGCGGTGCCCGTTCCAGCATGCTGACTATTGCTTCTCCTGATCTATCAGTTTGAATGGCAAGTGGCATTCAAATGACCAGTGAAGACAGAACTAAGGTCAAGGGTTCTGCTGGTCAAGAATGAATACACCACCTTGAGAGGTGCCTCCAGGATCCCTGGAGATGGTGTCAAAGTTTATTTTAAAGGACATTGTCTCTACATACACTTCCATTCTTAGTGTGCACAGGAGTTAAATAGTTTACTAGACTATAGAGGGTTGGAAGATAGAGGCCAGGTAAAGAGAGAGGAGAGCAACAGTTTATATGACAAGGTGTGTGGCTGTGAGGAAATTTCTTTCTTTCATTCATTCATTCATTCACTCATTCATTCATTCATTCATTCAACATATATTTACTAGGCGTCAGCCACTGCTTTGGGCACTAGGAATCCCACAGTGAACAAAACCAAAGCCATTGCTTACCACCCACTAATAAAATGTCCATTCTAATGGGGCAAATAATCATGCAAATCACACAAATGTATAATTTTAATCTGAGATGTTTTTAGAGGAAGGACAACAGTCAGGGAAAGCTTCCTGAGGAAGTGACATTTGAACTAAGTTCCTAAATGGGAAGTGAACTCTGGGAAAATGTCCAGGGTGTGCAAAGACGGAAGGGAAGCTTCAAGTAAAGTACACTAAAATATGGCTTTTAAATTGCATATTAATAAATTAAAATGACTCACGGAAAGAACATGCAGGAGGAGGTCAGAAATAATGTGGAAGTTCTAATAAAGGGAATTTATTCTGACTCCTGCACATCCTCCCGTCCCCTCCCTGCCGCCACGGCAAGGCAACAAGTTTTTAATTAGAGCTTTAAAAGTAGGGTCAAGTATAGATGATATCCGGCCATGTTTACTGGTGCCTTGGGTTTCAGAAAGAAGCCAGCTTCTAGGATTGAGTGTTTGGAAGGTAGTGACTTCCCAGTTTCTGGTCCAGCATGTAAGAAGCCTGGAAATCATCACTCTGTCCTAACAAGTAAAAAGTTTAACAAACCATAAAATCAATAACTCTTAGATCCATAAGAGAAGTGAAGTCATGGGCAAAATGCTGCTCCCCAAATTGAAGACACTGACAGTTAAACACAGAGAATCAAAACTTATCAGAGCAGCAATCTCCATGGGAACCAGGGAGGAGAATCTGGACTGTGATTGGCAAATGTTGCTACATGCTCAGTGTGGCCAACTTTAAAAGTTAATAACTCCAGGGGGATTAAGTCACCAGGCGTGAGAGGCACAGCTTTCACGTTTTACCTCCTAGATCTCTACCAGGTTCTCACAGTGAATGAAACCCCCCGGTGGGTGGAGCCAGAAAAGAAATGGTTTTGACATGAGCCAGAGCACTCTGTCCTTTCAAGGCCTGCCCTCACAGAGAATCTATTCGAACAGAGCCTAACTGACCTGGGGAAGGGAACTGCCCAACTCCAGCCCACTCTAGCCATCCTGCCCCACCCCTGCATGGGGTTGGGGGCACTGAGAAGTGCACGTGAAGTTCACAGTCCAGAGGTTGACTAAAGACTGAGATGTAATCATAGGGCTCTACAACATCCCCCCTCCCCCGACACCTACAGCCACATCACTCAGGAGCTATTTATAGCAGTTCCTATACTCGGTACATCATGTTGGCTATCAAAAACATATTACAAGATATCCACATAAGTAAATCTAGACACAGACCTCATAATCATCATAAAAATAACTGGCTTACAGATGTAAATGTAAAACACAGAACCAAAAACTCCTAGAAGATAACCTAGGAGAAAGGTCATACCCTAGATGACCTTGGGTATGGCAATGACTTTTTAGATGTAACACCAAAGGCATGATCCATGAAAAGAAAAAATTGATAAGCTCAACTACATTAAAATTAAAAACTTTCTGCTCTGGAAATACAGTGTTAAGAGAATGAGAAGACAAGACATAGACTAGGAGCAAATATTTGCAAAAAACACACGGATAAAGGATGTCATCCAAAATCATCAAAGATCTCTTAAAGCTCAAGAATGAGAAAACAACCCCATTGAAAATGGGTCAAAGACTTTAACAGACACTTCACCGAAGAATATCTGCAGATGTTAAATAAGCACATGAAAAGATGCTCACATCATATATGTCATCAGGGAAATGCAATGTAAAACAGAGAGAACACCACACACCTATCAGGGTGGCCCGAAACCCAACACACCGCCAACACCAGACCTGGAGAGGATGTGAGGCAGTAGGAACTCTCACGCACTGCTTGTGGGATGTAAATGGCACAGCCTCTCTGGAAGACAAGTTTTATGGTTTCTTACAAAACAGAATGTGATCTTGCCATACAGCTCAGCAATCTCATTCTTTGGTGTCATCCAAAGGAGCTGAAAATGTATGTCCACACAAAAGCCCTGCAGCCCTGAGTATGAGTTCATAGCAGCCTCATTCAAAATTGCCAACACTCGGCAGCAACCAAGATGTCCCTGAGCAGGTGAATGCATCAAGGAGCTGTGGTCCATCCAGACAATGGAATAGCATCCAGAGCTAAAGAGAAGTGAGCTGCTAAGCCTTGAAAAACATGGAGGAATCTTAAATGCATATTACTAGGTGACAGAAGCCAGTCTGAAAAGGTATATTCTTTATAATTTCAACTCTATGACATTCTGGAAAAGGCAAAACTATGACGCAGTGAAAAGAACCGTAGTAGTCAGGGATTGCAGGGGAGAAGAGGGTGAATAGGTGAGGCACACTCTGTGTAATGCTATAATTGTGGCTACGTGTGGCTATGTGTTTGTCCAGACCTGTGGAATGTACAACACCAACAATGAATCCTAATGTACACTGCAGACTCTGGGTGATAACGGTGTGTCAGCGTAGGTACATCAATTTTAATAAATGTCCCACTCGAGTAGGGGATGTTGATAATAGGGGAGGCTTTGCATGTATGGGGACTGGGGATATATGAGAATTCTGTACTCTTGGTTTAATTTTTCTTTGAACCTAAAACTGCTCTAAAAAATGAATTCTATTAAAATAAACTTAAACTGAACTCTGGCTGGTGTAGCTCAGTTGGCTGGGCATCATTCCCACAAACCAAAAGGTCACCTGTTCATTTCCCAGTCACCATAAACCAAAAGGTCACTGGTTTGGTTCCCTGTCAGGGTACATGCCGGGGTTGTGGGTCCAGTCCCCGGTGGGGTGTAGGAAGGAGGCAGCAAATAGGTGTTTCTCTCTCACATCAATGTCTCTCTTCCTCTCTTTCTCCCCACTTCCCTTCTCACTATAATCAATAAAAGAAAAAAAACTTAAACTGACAGATGATATGTACTATAAATATGTAGTAACCACATGGTTAGATTTCTTTTATCTGGTGACTTATATTTACTACTTACAAGTAGGATATGATTTCAGTCTGTTGAGGACAGAATCTGGGGTTAAGTATTTATGAAGGGTTCAGTCTTATTTGTGGAAGGTTTTCTTTTAGAAGCTGTTCTGGTGTATGAAGGGAGGCAGTTTGGGTGTTTAAGGGAATTCTAACCTAATTTTAAAGTCATTAATAACCAGCCTGAATGTAAGACACAATTTTAAAATACGGATGGCCTCTTCAACGTCGAGCCAGAAATGAGGCAGATGACAGCTCTCACAGATCTTCACATCAGAATAAACAAAATGGAAATTTATTTCAGAGACATGATTCTCCAAACTTTGATGTCTTCATTTAAGGCTGGGGAAATAAGGTCTTTATATTATGCCATTGAACTTGAAAATGACTATTGTTAATCTTTGTTTTTTCTTTCATAAATGGAGTTGTGAATATAGACAACAATCGTTCTTAACCTGGATCTGTGCATTTCTGAATCGCAATAGAAGACCGTGTGTCCAGATTCCCCTTGGAATGCTATCACTGAGATAGAGCGTCACTGCCCGGGAGCACAGCCGGGTCCTCGCGGGCGGGCGTGTCGGCTCCATCTCAGTTGTGCAGGAGCAAGTGTATCAGTCAACGCACGGCTTGGAATCAACCGTGGTAGGAATATTTACACAATGGAAATTGGTAAATGCTACAGATTTGGGCTTTTGTTCCCCTGCAGATCTGCTTGTTAAACATTTACTAACACACTTCTGAATATAAAGGTCGTTTCCAGGTTGAAGGCATAGGCAGTGGGATCTCTTGAGAAGTGTGCATAATGGCTCCCAGCGTCTCCCTGAAGCCTGGGAGGCTGGTTAGGTATCCGCCAGGTCTCGTCCTCAGGGGGAGCTGAATGCGGTCCTGGGGCTGTCTGTCCCCACACCCCCTCACGCCGCAGTGGCGTTACTGGCGTTACTGTTGCGCTCACCTGGTTCAGTGCACTGCTGTCACCTGGGGCACTGTGATGGCTTTAGACCTCAACTTTCTTTTTCATTATGACGCATTCTGCTCATTGCTAAAGACTGAAGTTCTTGAAGTGTCATTTTGAAATATAAAATGTTTTCTTTCTACATTATTTTCCTAACAAAATACCAATGATTCCACATGCTATTCAATGTCCTTTAGTATTACCTGTCCCAAATCTAACTCTTAATTGACTCCCTTCGTTAGTGTTCCCATCAATTTGGACAAAATCACTTCTGAATTTTCCTTTTCTTATCTCTGAGTCTTGGCTCAGGCTGTGGTCTTCTTCTGGAATGCCTTCTCCCTGTAGCCACTTCGTAACCACACCTACACCTTAAGACCATGCTTAACCATTACTTCCCCCGTGAAGCTTTCTTTGAACATTTTAACTAACAGAATTTTTTCTTTTTAACTCATTCATTATTTTTTAACCTTAAAACTCTTCTCTTACACTGTCTTGTATTGCAGTTAACAGTTGGAAGCTTTATCTCCATGACATCACTGTTATTAAGGGCATGGATTATGTCAAATGTTATCAATATGTCATGTATCACTAATATTGGATGATTGTTACTAGTTATTATTCACGGTGCCAACTGCTGTATACATAGTATCAAACTTAACATCCGCAGCCCCCCTTTAAAGAGGAACTATTATTAGGCATTGATATACCTGTTTTACCCAAAAGGACTGAGTCTTAACACCTTTCGTACTGCTCACAAGTTTTCTCATGTTTCGCTCACAAATTTTCTCATGTTTCGCTCACGAGTTTTCTCGTGTTTTGCACGCCATCTGTTAAGGACCGCTCATGAGTTTTCTAATTATAAAATGTTATAATTATTGAAAAGTAACACCTAAAGTGCATTATGATCTGTAGTTATGATGATTTAAAAAATAACATGCAGTTTGCCCAAAAACGTGCGGTCCCTGGCGGTCTTAGAGATTTCTATGCAGTACGAAATGTGTTAAGGAGGTTAAGTAAGGTTACACAGCCAGCCACTGTTACAGCGAGAACTTGAACTCAGGCCCACGAGGGCAGGGTCTTTGTTTCATTCAGTGCTGTATTCTCAGAACTTAGAAGAGTGACAGGCACCTGAAAGGCACTCAATAAGTGTTTGTTGAGTAAATTAATAAACTGTATTTCCGAGCACAATCTCTTCAACGTTATATAATCAGTAAATATTCTACTATCATCATTATCTTTAAAAATGAAGAATATCGGTGGCTGTCCTCAACATTAGCTAAATAGTATTAAGTTGCACTACTATCTATTATTGACAACTAAATGCAAAAATAGTGACTTACAAAATATAGGCTGAATAATAAATGTAATTTATTGAGCTCAAGTGATATCGATGGCTTGAATTGTAGCTCTAATGTAAGGGCGCCTGGCACTCTGAGGAGTTCAGCGCATCCTGAGTCTCATCTTGACCCTCTAGCGGCCACAAGAACACCTGGTATCCAGATCTTGGTCTCTAAACACCATTCTTCAGTAAAAAGGAACTACAGGACTTTGAAGAACGGCTGATTCCAGCACTGAGCTGGGAAAACACAAGATGAGCCAGAAATATGTGATTGTGTCAGAAAGTAGGGAATTGCTCATTTGAGGCAGAGACGTTAGGGGAACACAGGAACCAACTGGAAGGAATTCCCACTGACCAGATATGGGACAATTTAAGCAACAAAAATAAAAAATATATAGTAATGGAGTATAGCTCATAAAATAAATGTCCATGGATCCATACAGATATAAAATATTGAATAAATACATGGATAGAAAAGACCTATTTTTCTTACATTAGAATTGCAATTAATAAGTGTAGAAGGAGTAATGGACATAGAAAATTACAATTAAGCAGAAATAATTGTTATAAGGGAGAATCATCAGTGGGTGCTAAGATGAGTGAGCAATGAGATAACTAGAAAAAAAAGCAGGATGTTTGCACAGTATCTCTAAGGATACTTACTATTACAAAGGGAAAATAATAACCTTACAGTGGCAAACCTGGCTGGTATCAAGGTGCAAAAAAGACAGTGACACCAGGTATTTCCAGCTACGACGTACTAAGAAGGGCACAGCATCAGCTGTGTGGTGTTCTTGCCAAAAATGCAAACACCAGACAAACCTAGATTCAAGGACTTCTTCAGAATGTCTGTCCATTTTCTTCAAAAGTGTCCAAGTCATGACAGCAAAGAAAGACCAAGGGACCGTCACAGATGGGAGGAGGCTAAGGACATGTGACGGCCAAATGTAACGTGAGATCCCAGGCTGGACTCTGGACTAGAAAAAGAACGCTCGTGGGGCCAACGGCGAAATTCTTTTAGAATTTCTAATAGTTCTACAGATTAGAAATAGCTGAGTGTGCTATGGTTATAGAATATGTAGATACTACAGAAGGTGGGAGAAGGGTTTATAGAGCTCTACTACTTTTGCAACTTTTCTATCAGCCTAAAGTTAATCTGTAGAAAAAAATTAAGGAAAAAAATCTTATACGTTTCATTAAATCTATTTTCCTGAAAGATAGGGCCCAAATAATCTACCCAATTTTACATAGAAGTCTGGGGAGATAGTAAATTCAGATCTGGGATTACAGAATCAAAGTTTAGAGTTTAAAGAGACCCTTGCAGAAGTAGCCCGTACATCCACGTCACTTTCAGGTGAAAAAAGCAAGGCCTGGAGGGTCACTGAAGTCCCACTGTCTTGGGAAACTGGCTCTAGAACCTTTTCTCTCCACTCACTTTTACTTCTCTTTATGACACTGATGGAGTCAAGTCCAAGAACGCTTTCTGTTAATTAATTCAATTTCATCTAAATTCACAAGGTCTTTTTTAACTTTATTTTTATCATTGACACTATTACAGCCGTCCCCATTTTCCCCCGCCTTTGCCCGCCTCCCCCCTGCGCCCCGCCCCCAGCAGTCACCACACCGCTGTCTGTGTCCATGGGCCATGCGAACCTGTTCTTCGGCTAATGCCTTCACCTTCTTTTATCCAGTGTCCCCTCCCTCATCGCAAGGTTTTTTTATAAAAAATGTAATACTCTAATGTCTAATGTGTTTATAATAAAAGGATGAAAATCTTGCTTAAGAAGAATATAATGTTTTGCTTTCCACAAAAACTTGAGTAGCAGCTTGAGAAGTGAAAATAAACTTTGTATCAATTCGAAGGAGCTTAAGGTTTGATTAAAATGCATTATTCTCTTTGGTTAAAGCCACCCTTTTATTTCTTTTCACGTGTGGCTCCGCTCTTGCTGGGTTGTTTGCACACACACACACACATAGCAGTTACTAAAGGAGAAAATGGGTCATTTTATTACGTTTGGTATAATGGCCTGAGACGGCTTCTCTCCTCATCGTCTGTTGGGGGCCTGAGCGAGACAATGACGGCCTTGGCAGTCAGCCCGTGTTTTCCTCCGGTTTTTATTGCCTGTGTGATTTCTGCTCCTCAGCAAATCCAGCACGTCCCTCCTCCACCCGCCAGAGTCTGGACTATGCATTTAGCAGATGGCCTTGTTATACAATCATGTTTAACAGAAGTAGACAAGATCATTGAATTTCAGGGATTCCTGACCTTCACAGCTGTCTCTTCTCTGAAATGCCTTCACTCAATTAATGTGTATAAGATACTCCTCTGGTCAACCCTAGTTTTCCAGTGGGCACCAGGGCAGAAACCTGAACGCATCTTATTTTTGAATAGGAAAAAAATGTTGGTGCCAGCAATAAAAAATACTTATGACTCCTATTTATGTCTGTGTGCTGATGACAATATGAAGGGGGACCCCAAAAAACCCAGAATTATCTTCTGGAGGGTGGGCCTCTTGTAGTACAGGCTTCCCCTGCTAAGTGAGTGTTTTAGGAACCCATCTGTATCAGTGCACCAGCTGGCTTTGTTGTGAGAGGCTGCGTTCAGCTTCAGGGAATTTTTTTTTGAAGACTCAACATGTTTGCCCATTTCATTATGGCGTGATTTATCAGCGCACCTGCCCACACTGCGCTGAGTGTTCAGCAGTGTTTGACCAAAAAACAGCATGACCTCTGTGCCCCACTCTCTCTATTTACCTGGTCTCCACCCCGAGCAACTTATTTTTGTTTCCTGGATGAAAAAAGTCCTCAAAGGAAAACATTTTGCAAATGTGGAAAAGGTGAAACAAAAATGGCAGAAGCACTAAAAGGCATCGACATCGACAAGTTGAAATACTGTTTTGAGCAGTGGCAAAAACATCTCCATAGGTGTACTGCAAAGAATGGAGAACACTTTGAAGGTGACTGAGGTTTAAACATGTAAGAATAAATACACAATTTTTTAAATAAATAAATTCCGGTTTTGGGGGGCCTCCCCTTGTATTTATTGTAAGAAGTCTAAAAACAATACTGAGTGGTTAAGCTAGATGTTAGAAAAATGATTCCAAATACTGTTTCTATCACAGAATCTCACTATTTTTACAACTGAATCTCCCACGTCTATCCATTGACGTGCTGCTTTTCTTGAGACACTGAATCGGAATTCCAGGCGCATCTTCAACGTGGTTTCCTCCTCCCACCCCACCTCCTCCGTCTCCATCACAGCCTGTCATTGCCAAGTCTTATCTATTTTCCATTTACACTGTTTTGTCAGTTCCTTCCTTTCAGTTGCCATTGTCATCATCCTAATTTGGGCCTAATTTATATGAAATTAAACACCCCGAATGGCTAAGGGGTTGAAAGGAAGAGCTTTTTCCATTCCTGGTACCCAGTAAATCATAGCCGTGAGAAATGGTAGGAGTCCTTTATGCCTCATCCCCCCCTCCCTGGGGGATGGGTGAGTGGTGGAATGAAACCACAGCTGGGCGGCAGCCCCGCAACAGCAGGGGGCGCCTCCGGGGAGGACCCAGCCACGGGAAGAGTGTGAGTGGTTCTCAATCTAGCGGGGTCTCTGTAGCTAGGTTCTTACTCCCATAGTCCCGGATGTCTGGGACAGGGAGGTAAATGTCACACTCTAAGTGTGAATAAGCAAAATAAAATAATATAAATTAGTGTGCCTAAGTAAAAGAATACCTCCAAAATATAGAGTCTTGTTTTAAATTTGACGGAAGGGCTGTCATTTACTAAACTATGTTCTCCGTGATCTCATTTTAACGTAGTCACACCATTTCATTCTATAAGCAATCTAATTTCATTTTTATACCAACATATAATTATCTTATTTTACAGACAAGGAAACTGAAGTCACAGAGGTTGAGAAACTGTCTCATTCGTATACAGCTAGAAAACAGTGGCATTAAGTTTTAAACCTGTCGTCCGCCTCCAGTGTCCTAGAATGCAGCTTTTCAAAATCTGCAGTGGCCTTACATGTCTGAGAGGTTAAGTAGCTTTGATTCTGTTCATGTTCATGGGATTGATATCCCTTTCTATTATAAGCCATTTCACAATAATTCGTAAAAAAAATAATAAAATAAAACCTTTCCCAACCTAGAAAGTGTAAGCACACACAACCCAGTGAAGTGGGTGTTATTAGCCCCATAATACCAGAAAAGAAAACAGAAGCTCAAAGAAATCCAATCTCTCATCCACTGCCACACAGCTCATCAGTGAGGGATGGGGAGCCGAACGCTGTCTGATCCCCCTTTCCTGGCTTCCAGGCACTCTGCCTGATGAGATTAAGTCTGAATCTAGAAGCGACTGCACGGGTAAGGCCTTCCACCTTTGTGGAAATGGGGGCTTGGGAGCTAAATGGGATTTATTTACAGAAAAATTGGGAAGTTGCATGTCTACTTCCTCAGGTACGCCTGCACGTTTCAAATCTGCTATGCTAGCTACCAGACCTAGTCGCCTGCCTATAAGACAGTTGTCCTATCAATAGGTCCCTGGGGATTTGGTGTCAATGTAAAAAGGGTTTTTTTGAGTGGCATTCTTTTTGCAAGAAGATAAGGATCAGGGAAAATGTTAAATAGGATCATAAATCACAAGACACCTCTATTCCCATTTAAGAGGCAGAATCAGGACCAGAACCAGGTCTAATTCAGAGGAACTCTGAAAGCCTCAAGACTATCATGAGGGATAAAAATTCAACTCAGTGGCACTAATGGTCTCGCCTTAGTGGAGAGCATTTGCTTGACAGACAGATGGATATACGCTGCATTAACATCATCAGTCACTACAAATTGAATCAGCCTCAGTAGATAAAGATATTGACTAGCAAAGGGCCTCAAATGACCTTTTTCTGATTGTTAAGAAGGATGAAAAAGACATACTTAGTAGGTAGCCTCTCTGTTCCCTGTCCCACTCCTTTTTCTCCCCTCCTACCTTGAAGGAAATATTCTTGGAGAGAAAAGCTGTTTCATATTCCTCTCCTCCCTGGCCCCTTCTTAGGAGACTTCACAGGGCGTCAGTGGACTGGCTATTTACCTGATACACCCTTTATTTCCTTTAACCCTGTCTGAGGCACAGCCTAATAAATAGCAATTAGTTTCTAAATTAACTGTTTGTCTAAAACTGCAACCCAGGAGTTGAATGTCATTAATCACCCCAACATAAAATGCATTTTGGGAAGAAATCACATAGAGGATATAAATTTTGGATTATTTAATATAGAATACATTACTTGTGAGACATCTCCCCCCAAAAAACAACAAAAACTAACCATCATTGATTAGACTCAAACAGTATAACCTATGAAGATAATTTTTTTTAAAGTAATGGCAACTTTTTAAGATTTTACTTACTTATTTTTAGACAGAAGGGAAGGGGGAAGAGAGGGAGAGAAACAGCAATGTGTGGTTGCGTCTCATGTGGCCCCCACTGGGGACCTGGCTCACAACCCAGGTATGTGCCCTGACTGGGAATCGAACCAGCGACCTTTTGGTTCACAGCCCACACTAATCCACTGAGCTACACCAGCCAGGGCTATGAAGATAAATTTAACTAGATGCTCTTGAAATTGCTGCAGGTAGGACGCATCTGTATATGAATTCGTGTACAAAGCAGTGCTAATCCACTTTGAGCCCACTGTAATGTCTAGACTAGTGCCATGAACTATATCTTAAGAATGTATAAGAACGCATTGCAGTATCCTTTTTGCCTGGTCCCAGAGGGGAAGAGAACGCTGAACAACTGAAATCAGTGATGTATATTTAGGCAGTCAGTTGATTGGAACACTGCCCCAAACCAGAAAAAGCTCTACATATGGAAAATGCTCAATTAGGGGAGGGGTGGTGGAAAGAGACAAGGCTTTAATAAATAATTGAAGCTGTCGGTTAACTATTAATGATTTCTAAGCATTTATTGAAACCATCTTAACATAACCAACATAAAAGTGAACACTGAACCCTAAAACCAAGAAGTCTAATGTTCTCTGCTGAAAACTCTGATTACTGAAACAATTCTTTAAAGCCAATCCCGGTTTTCATATGGCCTGCACAGAACGCCAGTGACAGCACTCTGCTTCGTGGGCTTGCCTGCGTCCTCGGTATGAATAAGGTAATCGAGGACAGTTTATGATTTCTATTATGAACCGGTTCTTTTTGCTTCACTTTAAAATGTTCACTCTATCTTCGGAAAGCCCAAAGTATGGCTGGAAAATATTTATGCTCTAAAAACGTGAGTTTCAGGACAGTGACGATGAGGTTTGCAAGTTAAGTAATAGGAACTATGAGATCAAAAGGGAACATGTAAAATAAAGTGCTCTAGAAAGGTATCCAATGCTAGCTGTCTTTGTAGATGGAGACCAAATTACCTGTCAATGGAAAGGTTTCAAATAGAAATCTCTGTTGCAAAGTCAACAAGTTTTATGTCCATTGCAGTTTTTTTTTAAGTCTTCTTGCTTTTCTTTTTTGACAGGAAAGGGGGTGTTTGTTTTGTCTGCCTTCAAATTCTCGTGAAAGTCACTCTGGAACCCTACACAGACCCTGTGCTGTGGGTGAGCCTGGCCTTCACCTGTCTGAGAGAGCTGCTTACATGCGATGCGTTTCCCAGGGACTGGGCTCCTGCTAGGAAGTGGACTCTCTCAAGAGAAAAGAAAGAAAACCTTACCTGGGTAATCGTTCTTGTCTATGTCCGAGTCTCCTCTCAAAGTGAAGCCGAAGCCAGAAGGCATAGCCTGCGAGGCCCACATTCCTTGCAAAATTTGGGAAGCCTTGGCGTTTAAGCCATGCCGGTTCCCATTGTAAATGAACACCTTGCCTCTTTGATCTGGGCCTGCAAAGGGTGCGCCAATGGCAACATCTACAGAGACACATGAATGCATTTTGTAAATAAAGAAGAATGTTTTGAACTGAGATTAAGCACAATCAAAGAGCAGCACCATATAGTCTGAAGGGCTTATTAAGTTTCTCAGGAAAATTTGTAGTACTGCAGCAAGAGTTCACTATTTGTCGTCTTTTATCCACTCAACACAACAGGTACAATACAAGATACTTAATACCAATACCTGCCAAAGGTACTAATGGATACTGATCTGGTGAGAACAACCCCTTAGGCTATTTTGTTGCAGCAAATTCCTATTCATTCCTTGAAGTTCAATCAAGAAACCCACTACATGCTGGCTCTTAACTTAAAGGCCCTGCAAATGTATCCAAGACTCTGTGTGAGCTTGCCTGTTGAGGAGAGAGTACTTATAAGACATTCATAAATTCCTAACTTAAAGAACCACAACCTTAAACTAAGAATTTAACACTATTTTACTGTAAACATTGAAGTTGACTGTCAGCTGAAGTGTACAGACCAATTAAAATTCAGGTCACCTATACATAACCCGTGCAGAGAATCAGAAGGCCATACACTTGCTAGCATACGAACATATGTTATTTGTTCTTGACTTGGTACATATAGGAAATGCTCTAGTTCTCCTCAAGTCACTATATCCAAATATCAATTTTAAAAATGACTGTTGCCTTTATTTAGAGCTGTTATATAATACCCTGAGTCAACTGGAGAAAATTTCCATGTAACGCCTATATTAATCAAAACATACATTTTAAATTGCCTTGAGATTATTGATAGTTGATTAAAAATCAACTGTATCACCCCCCCCCACTGTGAATATCTCAGAATGTCCCAGCAACAGCAACCCTGAATTACCACGCATGAACAATTTCCACACACTGCTACAAATTACCATTGTATCCATCTTGGTTCAGGTCTCCCAGGTGTGCCACCGCGCTGCCAAATCTTCCGAAAACCTCGGTGCCCATGAGGACCTGCGGGTCTTCAAAGAGGAGAGCGCTCACTTGCATATACAGGTAAACTTGACCCACTTCTCTAGGGTTACTCTCGAATTCACGTTCCATAAAGAGAGGGGCCCCAATCAATACGTCGTCCATTCTGTAGGGAGCGAACACAGTGGTCAGTACACTGGCAGATGTGAGGTCCTTTTTGGGACATTTTAGATCAACTACATTAGGACATTTCCATTGGTAGTTTTCCTTTTGCAAAGGGTATTTTATAGTCATCATCTTTCTTTCATTGTTTTATCTATTGAATAGAATGCTGCAAGAAAACAGGAGTGGCTAAATCATCACATTGAACTTTTTAACTCTGTTAAAAGTGACTACTTTAAGAAAACCACAGATATTTCACCCTTTTCAGCTTTGAGTGCATTTCCAGAAACTGTGATACACAAGCAAAACATATCAAAAGGACCTAAATAAATTTTTCTAAAACTTGATTAGAGAAGTTTCTACAGGCTCCCAGAATTTATATGACTATAAATTTAAATTATGACATTTTCTTGTGGTAATAAGATTTAAAACAGATTTGTCCTCCAATTTCCTGTCATTACCTTCATTTAAATAAAACAGAGACCAGAGAGGGTTACAGCATTGGCTACAAAGATAGAAAAAATAAAATTTTCATTCCAAAGAGAATTTACAGTTTTTTTTTTGAAAATGTAGGTATTATAGCAGGAAACTATAGATGATTTTTAAGGTTGAAAAAAATTCAAGAAACAGATACCTAACCACATTATTTAGAGATAAAGACAAATGCCAAGAGAATAAAACTGAAAAATGGTTAAAGGTAATTATTTCCTTTACAAAACCAGATAGCAAAAAGAAAAAAACAAAGTAATAGAATAGAGCCTTCTAAGCTATTCAGGGTTTTCAAAACTATACACACATTATTTTTATTGAAAAGCTTTTAAGAAAAGTCACATCAAGCAAAATTCGTAATTTGATCCATCCTAATGACCTTTCCTAATGTCTGCCTGGAGCCGCCCAACCCTGGGAAGTGCAATACTGGAGTGACCCCAGACAGAAGTGCAAGTCTGCATTTCACCTTTATGTCTATGTAGGTTCGGTGATATGTAGAAACTTTCCAAGTAAACTAATTACTAACATCTTACCTTTAATTTAAAAGGCAGGGATAAAGTGGTAACAGTTACTGAGAGCAAGACGCCTCTTTTACAGTATCTGCAGGACGCACCGACACCCCTCCGCCCGCCCCTCTCTCCAACTTGTTTCCCTGGCAGCATTCACCGCACTTCTCAGGGTGACTCAACAGATACCCTGTGTCCTGACTATATTTAAGATACTATGAGAAGTGATTTAAAGAATACAATGACTCTTGGGTCAACTCTGTTCTTATTAACTTAAAAGTGAGGGCAAATTGCTCCTCATAGAATGATACACAAGGAAGGCACAGCAAGAAAAAGTATGAGCGCTCCAAACTAAATGCCGGGAGTTCAGGATGGGGAGAGAGCCAGTTCTAGGAGGGTGTTAAGGAAGGCTCACGGAAGAAGTGGCATTGAACCTGAGTGGGATGCTGAAAGGTACACCTAGAGGCAGGTTTTCCAGGTGGTGGTGCTACGAGCCCAGGCTAGTGTCCCTGAGCGGTGTCGGGGAACAGTGAGTGGTTCAGAAAGCTCCATGCTAGAGGGATGCCTATGATTTCAATTGGAAAAACAAAATATACAAAGAATTCTTAAAATGTATAATATGAAATAGCAATAATAAAATATAACAATAACATAAAATATAATATTGGTATGTATAACTCCATATATTATTACCAATAATAGATGATTATACAATACAAACAATAAGAAAATAACCCATTAAAAATTGGGCAAAAGATCTGAATAGACACCTCGTCAAAGGGGATATACAGATGGCAAACGTGCATTTGAAAAGACGCTCAGTATCGCATGTCATTAGAGAACTGGAAATTCAAACAGTGAGACACCACTACACACCTATGGGAACGGCCAAGCCCCGATCACTGACAGCACCCCGTGCCGAGGCGGGTGTGGACGCAGAGGGTACAGCTCGTTTGGAACACAGCTGGCAGTGCCTGACAAAATTAAACACTCATACCACACGGTCCAACTACTGCATGCCTTAATATTTACCAACACGAGTTGAAAACGTATGTCTACACAGAAACCTGCACGTGACTGTTTCGTTTTATTCATAATTGTGAAAACTTGGAAGCGACCAAGAGGTCTTTCAACAGGTCAATGGCTAAGCAAACTGTGTTACATCCGGACCAACGCTGACAGCACCAGCTGCTGGTGAGCATGCGACGCATTAGCCACTCTCATCCATTGCTGGTTGAAATGGAGAACAGTACAGCCACTTTGGAAGACATTCTGGCAGCTTCTTAACAAGCTAAACATAGGTTTACCATATGATCCCATAATCGCTCCCCTACATAGTTACCCAAAGAAGTTGAGAAAACATGTCCACACAAAACCCGACAATGGCCCCAAACTGGAAGCAGCTAAGACACCCCTCAGTAAGTGAACAGATAAACAGTCACTGGTGATCATATGATGGAATAATTTTCAGCAATAAAAAGAAATGAACTATGAAGCCACAAAACAACACAGAGGAACTGTATGTTGTTAAGTGAAAGAAGCCAGTCTGTGTGATTCCAAGTTGATGACATTTTGGAAAAGGCAGAACTACAGAGGCAGTGAAAAGACCAGTAGTTGGCAGGGGTGGGTAGGCTGAAGGAGGAACAGGTGGAGCAGAAGGCACATTTACGGCAGCAAAACTGTTCTCTATGATGCTGCATGTGGACCCGTGACATTGGGCACCTGGCAAAACCCACAGAATGTACAACACAGAGGGAACCCTCAACTACTTAGTTAAAACTGTATCAACATGGGTTCATCGACTGTAACAAGTGTACCACACCAGTGCCTGCCGTCAACAGGGAAACTGAGGCACAGGGGAGAGGGAGTGTGTGTGTGAATTCCCTGTACTTCCTGCTCCACTTTTCTGTAAACCCAACTCTGCTCTAAAAACCTAAAGTTGCTTAAACAAAGATGAGAATTGCAAAAGTATGTTGAGCACAGAACGTGAGTATAGCATGAGTTTTGACATCATACTAATCTAGACTTAAAATCTGGCTTTTAGTAACTAGCTGTGTCACATTGAACAAGTCACATTACTTCTAAAACGTGGATACGATAGAAATAGGCTGCTTCATTAGCTGCATCACTTCACATATCTGTTTGTCTGTCATTCCCTCCCTCCAAACGTGCACATATACACACAGGTTATACAATAGGATTTAATAAATGACAGGTACAATGGAGGCATTGGGCTAGCCACTGATGGAAACACACAGTATTTTACCCTATAGCAATAGAAACAGAAAGGGTTCTTGTTAAACAAGCAAAATGCATTCTTGTTTTCCATGTCCTGCCTCTAGGAGGCAGAGAAAGGTGAGACATAACACTGGGATTCTCTGGGGCCTCGGGGACTTCTAGAACAGGCTCTCGCAGTCTGTGCACAGCAGGGAAGTGACACACAGATGGAAAAGCACCTTGAGCAGGGACTTCACAAACCTGTAGGAAGGAAGGGGAGCTGAAAGGCAGGCCCATGGAATAGCTCTTACTTTGGCCTCAGATTCTAAAACATAAGTTGGATGGCTATACCTAGATAAAACTTTTTTTTTTTTAGCCTGGCTGGTGTAGCTCAGTGGATTGAGGGCGGGCTAGGAACCAGAGGATCCCGGTTCGATTCCCAGTCGGGGCACATGCCTGGGTTGCGGGCCAGGTCCCCAGTGAGGGCGTGTGAGAGGCAACCATACATTGCTCTTTCTCCCTCCCTTCTCCTCTCTCTGAAAACAAATTAAAAAAAAAAAACCAAAACTTTTTTTTTAATGTTCCAGATACATTTACTTAAAAAAATATTGCCATTGCTTGCAACCCTGTTGTGCTGCAGACAGAAAGGGAGCAGGGAGTGGGGCCGCCGCAGCCCCTGGCCCTCCCTGGCAGGAACCTAGTTGCCTCTCTGTTACCACTGTGGCCGGAATGCAGAGCCATTGGTTCAACCCCGAATTGTGAGTGTTGCTGCCTTGCCGTTCACGAACATCTAAACGCACTGCTTCCCTATCACAGTCTGAGTGGGGCCGTTTTCTCATTCTGTAAAGAAGGAAAAAGTCAGATCATTGTTCCCCGAGGGTGTGAACATAACCGGGGCCTGCCGCGGCCGCTCCCTGCAGTTCTCACCGCTGGCACCCGGTTCCAGAAGTGAAAGAGTGACCTGTGGTTGCGGAAGTCCAGCCAGTCCAAGAAATCTTTGCATTCTTGGAGCATTAGGACAGCACTGGTTTATTTTCTTAGAAATACGTGGTCCTAGATATTGTCTTCTAAAATGTTCTAAACGCCAAAAAAAGACATTTGTTCTTAATTTATAATTGTGTTCTCATAAGGTGAGAGACAGTACTGTCTTGAATTCAGTTGGTACCATGCGCCTTGCAGAGCGCTTTGCACTAAGTGCCGATAGTGTTTCTGTCAGTGATACCACTTAGGAGCCACCATGTATATCGCTGTTTAGGCTGCTATTGTTAAATCTTGATTTGCAGTTCATTACTGGTTGTGAGTCAGTTTAATGGGCCTTAACAAGCAATTTTTTAATGAAATTAATGTAATAGAAAACATGGAAGTGAATGAATTACACATAAGGGTAGACATCGTTCCTTGAAACTTTTGTTCCAACTGTGCGTGTGTATGTCCTGGGCTGCAACCATGAAGCAAAAGAGTCACTGAAAACCACTGCAGGCGGCTATGTGAGCTACCTCGGTTCTCAAAATTTATCTGTCAAATCCTCTTTCTGAATATATCCAATTCAAATTTAAAGTTTTAAAATATTGATTGGTAAAGATGTTTTTCGTTGACCTTCTAATAACGTAGGTATATCATACATGTCACGCAGCCTGTTACTATACATGTTCCCTTAGGGTGGCACTCGGCCTATCATACAACTCCATGTATGTATGTGTGCATACATGTATGAAGAAATAATGATCAGGTTTTCACTAAAAACTATATTCTCTGTCCGTTTGGGTCTCATTGGTGGTTTGGATGAGATTGAAGATATTACATGAAGGCATTTTATAAAAGTGGGATACATGTGCTTAATTTCACTTTATTTAACATGTCTAATGTTTAAGCAGTTTTCTTTAAATCTCTGTATAGCTTTAACACAGGTTTTATTTGTGTCTCTTCTTTATGTCTAAATCCACTCTGATAATAATACCATGCAAAGCCCAGTTTTTTATTCTTCACATGCTGTTTTCTATAGAAACATTATAAATATGTTCCTGAAAAGCACAGCATAAATAACGATAATGAGAGAGTGAGGGAACCCACCAATGAGAATATTCAATATGAAAAATCTGAATTCAAGTTTCCTGCAGCCAAATGGTGTTAATGTGTTGACTTAATACGTAAATTTTCTGTTTCCCTTTTCCCTCCATAGTACATATTAAGTGTTAATACCCCTGACTAATTTTCAGAATGTAGTTATTTATTAAAAAGAGACTATATACCAGAGTTGATATCTAGTCAACTTAATTCTTTTATGATAGGCAAGAACTAATATAGCTTATCAATTATATTACAGATCAATTTAATTTATAATCTCTTTTAGTTTCCTAGATTTTCTACTTATTTCAGTCATAGTGATCTCTTCTGTACAAGAAAACATACTTGGGTTAAATCTAGCACCAAAACATAGTCACCCAGAGCTGTTTCCTCCCAAATAAATATTCTCTAAAATGCTCTCAAGTTGACTAGCTGCTAGGCATCTCTTTAAATGTATTTCCCTTTAGCCACTCAGATGCTAGAAACAGTCCAGTGGCTTAAACTGTAATTCTGTGAATTTCTGAAATAGTGTAAATACTATAAGTTTCCAAAGCCATTAGAAAAAAACAGATTTGCTTGCTTGGGCTCAAGATGAAAAATACCATCTCCATTTGTTGTTAAGTTTATCCAGAAATCCCTAACAGAGTTTACATTGACAGCATTTGTAGCTCTGGCTATTTTAAGATAACTAAACTGAAGTTAATTTCACCAGCTTTGTTTACATTTTCAAAACAGTCACAGGCCTGACAATATCAACCACCAACCAGTATGCACACAACTGTTTGGTCTGAACTCTTGGAATCCATATATATACCTGGAGACTATTTTAAATTTAAAAAATGAGGGGCGGGCCTGGCTAGGTGGCTCAGTTGGTCGGGTCATCATCCAGCACACCAAAAGGCCGCTGTGGGACTTTCTGTTTTTCCCAAAGAATGGACAATACTCCATGTTTTGGACTCAAGTTCTTCTTCAGCCATTTTTTTTCTAAATTACTAAAGGTCTCTGATAACAGATACAGTTCATCCAGGTTGGAAATTGTGAATGGTTGTCCTGATTGTTACTTTCTTTTCACAACTCAGCCAGCCAAAGGTTAAAGCAATTTAATTTTAAATCATCTGCTTCCATTCCAATAGACCGTTAAAATCTATCCAGAGTGCAGACACTTCTACTTCCTGCCACCGCTGTTGCTCTGCTCCGCACCTCTGTGCTGCCTCACCTGGCTTCTGGCAATGAACTTCCAGAAGGCCTCCAGCCACGGAGACTCAAAAGACAGAGTGTGCCTGCTAAGACTGAAGCTGGGGCAAGCCGCTGCCTCACTTGGAACCATAGGTGGCTCACAAGATGAGGTGTCCTTCTTGGAAACAGACCGTTCTGCTCATGGCATAAAGCAGTCTGGAGTAAACACAGTGCTCACAGACCTTTACGCCCCCGCTCCCCGCTGTCTCTCTCCCTCATCTTTGAGGGCCCGCCTCTGGGACTTTGAACACTCTTCCCCCCAAATCATCAAGCTTTCCCCCTGACCCCCTTCAGGTCTTTCCTCAACTGTAACCTTAACACCCAGGCCTTCCCTACCTACCTGATTTAAAATCACATCCCTCCCAATATTCCCTATGCCTTTGTTTTTATAAGTGTAATTAATAGACTTTATTTTGAGAGCAGTTTTAGGTTCAAACAAAATTGAGTGGAAAATACGGAGAGTTTCCATACACCCCTCTGCACTCCGCACGCACGGCTGCTCCTTTATCAACATCGCCCCCAGAAAGGGCCGTGTGTCACAATCAAGCCTACACTGATACAGCGCAAGTGCCCAAGCCCGTAGTGCACAAGAGGGCTCACTCTTGGTGTTGGACATACTATGAGCCCTGACAAGTGTATGATGACATGGACCCACTCGTGTAGTTACCACACAGAACAGTTTCACTGCCATAAAAACCCTCTGTGCTCCACTATTCGCCCCTCCTTCCCTGCTAGTCCCTGGGAACCACTAACCTATTACCGCCTCATAGTTTTGCCTTTTCCACATCGTCACACAGGTGGAGCCACACACTATGCAGAGTTCTGGATTGACCTCTTTCACTCAATAATGTGCATTTAAGTTCCCGCCATGCCTTTTCATGATGTGGCAGCTCATTCCTTTTCAGCATTAACTAATATCCCATTGTCTGGGTGCAACACAGTTTAGTTACACATTCGCCTACTGAAGGACATCTTGGTTGCTTTCAGCCCTTCCATTGATTTCCCACATAGTGTTCATCGTGATCTAACATACGCTTACTTGACTTGTTTTTTGCCTTTAGCTTCCACAACACCTGCCCCAACTCTACTATAAACTTAATGAGGGTAGGGTTTCTATTTTGTTCTCTGCTATATCCCAGCAGGTAGAATAGTACTAGTTCACAGTAGATGCTCAAGAAATATATGTTCAACGAAAGAACAATGAAGAGATATTTTCCAAGAGGTACAAAAGTTACTAAATGCATTTCTAATCATAAGTTACCACATAATGTATAAAGAACATTTCTAACTATACAAAGGTCACAGCTAATGTCTGTCAATGATGAATCTAAAGAGCTTAGGCCAGATCCTAGAATGCAGTCATATTCTTCAAATATCTGCTTTCTACAAAAATGTGAGCTCTATTCACCACTATATTCTGGGCACTGAGAACAATGCCTGACACATAGTAGGTGCTCCAATAGGATTAATTGGATAGATAATCATGATGTTCATCTCAACTTATTGCTTTTCTTACTTGATCAGTTGTTTTATCTGACAGGTGCTTTTAGTGAACCCGAGAGAAGCTTAATAATTATTTCTGAAGTAATAACTTAAATACAAACATAAGTTATCATGTTGTTTGATCCAAACTCAGCTTTAATTTACTGCCAGAATCCGAAAAAAATAACACGATAATTTCATCTCCTCCACGGTGTTACTAGTCTGTCACTTAAAGCAACGTCAAGAGAAAAAATATTCTTAAAAAAGAGAAAAATATTTTATGTAAAAATGTTTTATGAATGTATAACTTGCTAAAGGGTGAAAAGAGACAGAGGAGCAAACTCTTCTAAGGCTTATGGATTTGATTATGGTCAATGTCTAGTCAATTAATAAAAATTAAAGATAAAATTAAGTAAAATAGTTCTTTTCTAAAAGTAGCAGATGTGGAAAATCTCAAGCATAAACTAGGATGACAAAGAATTCTTTAGGAGATACATCCTCTTGCCCTGAACAAAAAAAAAAAAAAAAAAAAAAAAGAGAGCCTCTATCTTGTCAAGAAGATATGGAAGGACGTATTTCATTAAGGGAAAAATACAACATTTTAATGGATGAGTATAATACATAGTGCATGAGGAAGCTCTTATTAACTTACCCATCATTGTTAACATCTGATACTGCAACCGTATATCCAAAATAAGACGCCATCTGCAAAGGAAAATCATAAGATGACATATTTTACGTTCAGAAAGCATTTTTATAGTCATGTCTCAATCTCTGAAAGATTAATCTCATTGCAGACATTTCTGCATTTAACTTCATAGACTGTTGGACGTGGGCAGTCTTAGAGTCATTTAGTCTAACCCCTGACCCAATGCATAATTTTCCCCCAAAACCCCTGACAGCCACTTGGACACCCTTGGAAAATGTTCAACAATCAGCCCATTCAGTTTATGGACTCAATTATTAGAATGTTCTTTACTAAAATTGGCCCTTCTGTAACTTCTAGTCCTTAATCCTACCTAGCGAATAAATTTAATTCCACTGCTATATGAGATCTCCTGGTCAACCATCCTGACCCCTTTTTCTTAGAGACACAACATGGGATACCAGACAGAAGCAGATACCCTGTGAGCACACCCACACTCCTCCTGAGTCGTATTTACACTCTGTGCTTTGGGCTCTTTATATCATTGAAGAGTAATAAGGGATTTAATTTGGGGAAATTGCATCCCAGTATCAATTCATATTGTGTTTATTGTCAAGTAAGATTCCTAAGTCTTTTCTGAGTGTAACTAGTGTGCCATAATCTCCCCCCATTCTAGCTCTTAAGTTTTTCCTTTTCAACCTATGCTTTCAAGACTTATAATCTTTTCTGATTTGGCCCATAGTGGCAGCTGGTCAGGATATTTTTGTTTCCGTATTCTGCCATCCAGTGCTTTAGCGGATTCAGCGTCACATTGCCTACTAACTCAATCAGTATACAGCCCACTCAGAGTATGCTCCACAGAGGCGAAGCTAAAGGAAATTCATGC
This sequence comes from Micronycteris hirsuta, assembly GCA_004026765.1. NCBI lineage: Eukaryota > Metazoa > Chordata > Mammalia > Chiroptera > Phyllostomidae > Micronycteris > Micronycteris hirsuta. The sequence continues at coordinate 66,476 of PVJI01008062.1, forward strand.
ATCCCACCATGGGAATTGTAGCTCTAATGTTTCACATCTAAGGGAGCAAGGACTCCTGTGGAACATGAGACAGCAAGAAGGACCCACGTGTGTAACAGCAGAATTTCCCATGGGTAAATCAGGATGGCATATTTCTCAGATTTAAAACTTGCTCTTGCTAAAACCTCTCTCTCCCTGGATCAAAAGAACAAATGCTAATGCTTAACTAGCTTCCTTAGACCAAGCTAATCCTTTCAAAGTTCAGCCATACCTCTTGTCTTTGCATAATCCTTTTGCTGTACCTTCTGGGCTGTCTACCACCTAAAGTGAATCTACAATCTATACATGGTTAATGGGTACCATTCTGATGTAATGTCCTGGAAAACAGCAATAAAAAGCCAATCAAGACTGCACTCAAGGCCTCTCCAAGATGATAATGGAGGGGACGCGTGGTCCCGGAATTTCTAATTCAGTGTATTAAGTGTGAATTTATTCACGCGCCTGCCATGGCATACGAATTTTGCTGGCCAGAATTCATGACATGAAGGTATTGGTTTGTGCTACTCACTCTTCTACCTGCACTGTCTGACCAGGTTTCCCCTAACAAAGTAGGTGCCAAGTGCCAGGGACTTTTTGCAAAGGGAACGAATACAAAAGTGAACAAGTGTCGCACAAGAATTTGATTCTCCCCCCTCTTTTCTCTATTCCAAACATTTACAGTAACATTTTTATTCCTGGTTGGCGTTGTGTGCCCTTCACCCAGAGGAATATCATTTATGTAGTAAGTTCTCAGCTTCAAGATTGCAAAACTAGGTGAGGATGAGAAGTTTTAGAGAAGCCAAATGCAATAACGTTTAAGGAGCTTCTAATGTAAAACAAATGTAAACTGTAAAACAAATCTGGGCAAAAGAGAAACCTTGCCAGATTTTGATTAAACCATTAATTATCACCACTTGGGAAGAGTTGTTCAAAATTCATAAACCCAGCCAACTTCACTATCATCCCAGCCTTATTTCTCCATATGTACCTCATGGGTGTCATGACAGACATTGTTAAATGCTTTGTTGAAAACTGCAGAGTAATGGACAGACTAAAGCCCCGATTTGGGGGGAAGGGGAATGTCACAAATGCTCCGTGCTCATGGAAAACTCTATTAATCATAACTGCATGACAATTATTCCAATTCTCTAGCTAAAAGTTGAGCATTTCAGCATTTTATACCATAATGCAGAAGGCCAAGATGTAACCTGGCCAGATTCAAATGTGAGTCTTGCTAGACACTTAGTAACCTGGGTTGGTAGAGTTGAGAGACTAGTTTCTCTGGGTATTGGATGCCCAGAGAAACTAGCACAACTCATGAGTGGCTGCCTAAGATGGCAGCACCACATTCACTGTTTTAAAGAAATGTAGCAACTTTCAACAGGTCCCAAGCCCAGGAAAATGCAGGATGTTGGATGAAGTGTGACCGCAGGGCATGTTACATCAGAAGAATGACAGCAGCCTGTTTTCAGGCAATTGGCCCATGCTTAATAAGCTGTCAGCCAGTGAGTGGTAAGGAGCACTTGCTCCCTGTGAGGAAGGGAGCAGAGCCAGATAGCTTGTCAACCTCCATATAACTGTGGGGTCAGGGGAGGGCTCCAGTCACAGTGAGAAGGGGAGGCCGAGCCCAGGATCACTGGCTCTGCGCAGTACAGGGGGACATATGAGAAGCCCATGTCTTCTCAGATGGAAGGTGGGTGCCCAGAACTCACCACCAGGCAATACATACAAGGCTGCAATAGAACAGGATTGCTCTCAAATCCCAGCGGCATTTTGGCTTTTAAGGATCATAATCTGTCTTTATATAATTTATCAGCATCTGAAATTATCATGGACATTTATCTGTATGTTAATTCATTGTCACCCCCTCCACAACCTGTCCCCCCCACACACATTGCTGCACGAGACCTGGGTTCTCATCTGTCGGATATGTGGCTATATTCCCAGTGCCTAGGGCAGCTTCCAGAACGTGGTAGGCGCTCAGTAAATATTTATCTTATAAAAGAATAAATGGTATAGATATTACTATATGCTATTAGTACCAAGTGACATTATTTGATATTAAAATGTCCTCACCTGTTCACCAGTGAAATTCTGAATAGAAGTCATGTCTGTAGAGTTAATGATTGAAACCTGAAATCATAGAAATTAGATAGGTTACATCATTTGAAATAGAATTAGAGAAAAAATTTAATTACAACTTAAATCATTTTTAAATTTTTGAGAAGAGTGATAATGATTAGCTACATATAAAATAAAAGTGTAGCCCATAAGAATGATCTTTAAAAAATCCCAATGAACTTTTTGTTTATGGTTAAGTCTAGGGGTCCTTTCAGACAAAATGCATGTTACTACTCTGAAGTGGAGAAATAAGATTTGAATTCAAGAACATTGAATTCAAACTTTGCTTCCTTTGAATATATCTTGAGAGCAATTAATCTGATGGTTGGTGAGTTGATCTAATTAGGATTTTTGTATAGACTCATGCTATTATGAGGAATTGGAGATTATGCCTCTTTGCAAAAAATTAAATTTTAAGATGATATTCGTGTAGCAAAATTATTTCTTTTAATTCTATTCAGCCCACTCCAAATATACAAATATTACAAGTTTACTAGACTTTTTAAAAATAAACATTATTTCAAATAATTTCATTTAAAAAGTCTTTATTTTTATAAGGTCTACTTATTTCCTTTTCCTAATTTTGTAGTAACTAGTTATAATGGATTTGAATAGCATTCCCCCAAAATCCATGCTGCTATTTGGGAGTAGGGTCTTTGCAGATGAAGTTAAGGATCTCGAGATAAAATCATCCTGGATTTAGGGCAGGCCCCATAGCTAATGACTGGTGTCCTTATACGAAAAGGAATGGACAGACATAGATGCAGATGGGAGAAAACCAAATGAAGACTGACACAGAGATGAGAGTTAAGCCACTGCTTGCCAAGGAGAGGTAGGGAGCCAGCTGATGCGCAGGAGACAAGACAAATTCTCCCCTAGATACACGGGAGGAAGTGTGGCCCTGCAGGCACCTTAATTTCAGCCCCCTTGAGAGAGTAAATTTACGTTGTTTTACGCTACCCAGTTCATGGTCATTTGTGATGGCGGCCCTGAGAAAACTCATGCACTAGTGAAATAACAATTGATTTTATTTTTTCTACTACATGAGACATTAAAACATTGATCATACCAACAATGGGGTCCTCTGCAACTATCCCTAGATCACGCACAAGGATCAGGCAGGCGCCGTGGGTGTGTGACCTGTGCAGTTACACAGGGACCCAAGGTCAGAGGGCCCCACCCTTGCTGTCCTGCCCAGCTACCATGTCCTGAAATCCTTAATAATTTCGAACAAGTGGCCCTGTGTTCTCTTGCACTGGGTCCCGCCAGTTATGTAGCTGATTCTGCATATCAATCAGAATGAAAGATCTGGCCTCCTTTTTAGGAACAAAACAAGCATGGATCAGTGGGGCTTGCTATTTAAGGGCATTTTAAAAGATTTAAAAGTTGTATACATAAGAAAACATTCTGCAATATATTCTTACTACTCACATATCCAAAATTCTGTGCTCCTCTTGGAACTCCAGCAACCAATTCTGGTGATAAAAAAATAGTCATTTAGAAGGTGAATTTTATCTATAATTTCTTTTTACAGATAACACAACCACTCAGTCAAAGACAGTATTTCTTAAATAAGTACATCGTGCAGAGAGCGGGAAGTTTGCAACCATGGTTCTGCATGCATTGGATTTTGCTTCTGCTACAGACAACAGAGAACAGAAGACCTGACGCTGTACTGGGAGGGTAACCAGCATCCATCACCAGTGCTTCTGCCTCTAGACCATAAGCCTGGCTTCTCAGCTCTGCATGTGATTTGTAGGTTCAACCTCTTTCCCTGATCTCTCCAGCTTTCACTGTGGTGACATCTTTTGTACTAGTGTAAAAAGTTAACAGTTCCCATCACACTGAAATGTTAAAACAATTTTGGTTATCTAAGAAAAGACCACATATCATAGATGATATGAGTCTGCCCCCTGAAACTGTTTGTTGGCAGAAGAAGTGGGGGGCAACCTGGCAACCAAGAAAGGAAGCTTCAATGACAGAGATAGGGGAAACAACTATGGAAAGGGGGCAGGTGTTCCAAGGCACAGAGAGCTGGCTCTAGACTCACAAAGCAGTGTTTTGGGCCCTTTGTGCTGTCATATACTGGGATGAGCCACGGAACCTTTTTTTTCCCAGTCACCTGCAATGGGTGGGAGGTGGAATCTGATTATCAAAGATCTTTCCAGCTGTCATTTCTATAAATCAAACCAGTATCTGATTCAGTGGGGTTAAAAATTTAGTTTAATTTTTTAAAAAAGGGGCCTGGAATACAGACCCTTTCCATTTAAATTTCCTTTCCCCCACTCCCGCCCCTAAAAGTAGAGCACAAATTCCAGCATTAACTACATGCTGTGCTCAACATTAGCAAAGATGGGTGGCCATACTGTTAGCAGTAATAGTCAGAGCAGATTCACTTGGGGCTAGATGTTGGACTTTTCAGTAGTCAATTAACTCATTTACTCAACAAATATTTATAGGCCACATACAGGATATACAGTGAAACAAAAAATTCCCTGCTCTCATGGAGCTAATACTCCAGTTGGAAGAGTTGGTAACTTTAAAAAATAGTTAGTGAAATGGTGTGTTAGAAGCAGGTAAGTACAGTGGAGGAAAGTACGCAGCCCAGCGGTACAGGAAGTGCTGGAGTTGGAATGTGATGTATTAGAATAGTCAGGGAACGACTTGGAGAGAGGGTGGCATGTGAGCAAAGACTGAAGAAAGTGGGGAAGTGAATATTACAGAGCTCTGGAAGAAGTATATTCTAGTCAGAGGGAGCAAGTGCAAAGGTGTCTGGAGTATTCAAAGGAACAAGAGGCCACGGTGGCTGCCACAGAGGGAGTGCAGGGTAAAGGAGCAGGAGATGAGCTCAAAGCGATTAGTGGCTTCATGATTAGAGTTTTTGGGTCATTGTGAAGATCTGGATTTCAGCCTGAATGAGTTGGAACCCCATTATGAGCAAAGAAGTTACACAATCTGAGTTCTGTTTCTAAATGGCCACTCTGGCTGCTGGGTTCAGGGGAGACTGCAGGAGGGTGAGGATGAACGCAGGGAGGCCCACTCGGAAGCTATTGCAGTAATGTCAGTGGGGCTTGCATATTATGAAGAATATTCTCGTAGAATAATGTTCTTGAAGAATAAATTGGGGTTCAGAAAAACTAAGCTATCTGGATACACTGTTAGGAAAGCTGTCAGAACTGGTAGCATACTGCTTGGTTTTCAACAATCTTTACTTGGTAGGAAGTAGATTCTCCCGGCACCTAAAGACAGATCACAGGCAGATAAACTGGAGCTGACTGATTTCAGGATCAGGCTTGTCGACCAGGAAAGATTAGGGGGATTATGCCATTTGGGACAGATGGCAACCACTACTTCTCACATCCCACAGACACTTAGCATTTTGTTTTTAAAAAATCAACCATCATTACACTCGATAACTTTGGAGTCTGTAACCTCATATGGCCACAACATTAAGAAATTATCAAATGAAATGTTGATTAAAAGTGTTCATAACTGTTTAAAAATGATCAAGACAATAAATTAATTGGAATCTGAGGCAAGTTAGAACTGTCACTCAACTACCAGAATATTCAGTGAGGGGTGGAGAAACAGGAGACTTTCCTGAGAACCATTTCAGTAACTCATGGCAAAACCTTCAGAGGTCTGCTAATATCAACACCATGCACAGGAAACATTTAGATCCCTGGCCTCGAAATATATGACGTGGATGTCAACTCCACTAATGAGAAGCAGAAGGGAGGCTAGCATTTGTTGAATGTCTTCTACCCACTAGACAATGTGGCATATTCTTTATAATAATTCTCTAATGTAACCTCTCAAAAGTAGCCATTCATATCCATTTTTGGCAGGTTGGAAAACTGAGGATGACAAAGGTTCGGTCACCAAACATAGTTGGTGAGTAGCAGAACTCAAGAACTGGCAGCCATGGTGGACTTCCGCCAAGATGGCAGCGTAGGTGGTCGCACTCGCTGCCCGCACATCCAGAGTGTCTAAACAACGAACGCAGTAGCAAAAAAGTAAACAACCAGAACGGACGGAATCGAACTGAAGGGAAGCCCGACACCCAGGAGGTAGGAGAAGACGAACATCCAGGCCGGTAAGCAAGGCAGAACCGGGCGGAGGAACGGAGTGAGAGGCAGCTCTCACGGAGGGACTCACGCCGCCAGTGCCTGAACAGGGCGTGGCTCCAAACAACGGGTGAATCCCGCAAGCCGGCGACACTGCCGGAGACAGGCCAGGGCTGAGCCAGCAGAACCCAGTCTGGCAGAAAAGGCGGTGGGGAGCTGGGGAGTGGAGGAGTGACAGAAGCCCACGGTGATCGGAGGCCACCATTGCTTCCTCCCAGGCCCCGCCCCCAGAGGCAACGTCATCCAAAAAGAGACCCAGGTCGCAGGTACCTGCCAGCTGACAAGTGCACCGAGATAAAAAGAATGAAAATGGCCAAAATGAAAGATCAGAACAAATTACAACTAACGGATGACAACATAGTCAACCTATCAGATGCGCAATTTAAAATGCTTGTAATCAAATTGTTAACAAAACTGGAAAATAGGTGGACGCAAATAGTTGAACAGATGAAGAACACGATAAGGATAATGGAGGAAGATTTACAGGGAACCAATAGGGAAAAAAAGGAGGTTGGATCTCAAACCAATGGGATGGACCAGAAGGAAGAAACAAGAATTCAAAAAAATGAGGAGGGACTCAGAAACCTCAGAGACATTTATAAAAGACCCAACATCCGGATCATACGGCTGCCCGAAGGACAAGAGGAACACCAAGAAATTGAACGTATTTTTGAACAGATAATGAAGGAAAACTTCCCAGATCTGGCAAAGGAAATAAGCTTCCTGGAAATCCAAGAAGCTCAGAGAACCCCAAAGAAGCGGGACCCAAAGAGGAACACACCAAGGCACATCATAATTACATTACCCAAGGTCAAGAATAAGGAAAGAATCTTACAAGCAGCAAGAGA